>LPNX010937198.1:1354913-1473646 GCA_001517045.1 Pseudotsuga menziesii | reverse complement strand
ATGTATATGTATATATACACATACATATATATACATATGTATGTGTATATATATATGTATGTATGTATGTATGTTTGTATGGATGTATGTATGCATGTATGTATGTATATTCATATGTATATGTATACGTATATCTATATATATCTATATCTATATAATATCTATATGCAAATATATACATCTATCTATCTATCTATCTATCTATCTATATGCATGCCTGATATTTAGTTCCTATTAATGACTTGGTTGTTTATTGAATTACCGCATCAAATGTCACGAGTTCAATTAGTTGCATGGTCTCTCTCCATTTATAAATTTTGCATATTTTATGTATTTCACACACACACACACACATCCAAACTATTAGACAAGAAATATGAAAAGTTTTATCATGTATATAGCATGCAAGTACTAAGGGTTAATATAACAAATTGTTACCAAAAGTGAATTCCAATACATATCTGAAACAAAATACATAGGTATTGAGGGCCTAAATGACCTATATAGGCTTAAAAACATCATGCTACAATAAATAACTACATATAATCAAAACATTGCATATATTGGGATCCTCGTCATTAGTAGCACCATATACACCCTCCTCTAACCTTCGTCTTTACCTGGATCCTCTAGGGACATCAATGAACACCCTCTAGTTTTGATGAAACCCCATAATCCTCGTGTTAAAATAAGGTAGAAGAAGTTTAACATTCCTAATTAGTGTTTTTTCTTGAGTCAAGGGTACATTTTTATTATTTACTGTGGTCATGATAAAGGAGTTCAACATTTAGCACGACCAACAGTGAAGTACATAGAAGGATTCCTGCTCTTGATTAAATTCCAATTCGATACTCTCATGCAAGATATAATCCAATGGAAAGGTTGCAATCTTATGAATACTAAAAATTGTTAATTCTTCTAAATTTTGATTGGGATATGAAATTCTACTTTCTCCAGAAGGAGTTCGATGAGCTTGGACCCAATCTTAAACATCCTGAAACCAAATGTTAAAACTTAAAAAAAAAGGATATAAAAGAAAGAGAGGAAAATTCCAACTTTTACTTTAAGAGCTTAATATTACGTGTGATTACCAAGGTGGCAAACTTGTTCTAGAGTTGAATCCCTTATCTTTGTTTTCCAAACCAAGGTAAAAAAATACAAAAAATCAAGTTATAAAACTTTTTGGCATTAGAAAAGTGATATTTCCCTTTGACTCTATATATATACCCAAAATATTGCGATAATATCATCAAAAGTAAATATCACAACATTGTTTTCCAATAACATTTGCTTAAGGAAAATCATGTATCACATTGTGATATTTGCTATATATGTAACATTGGTTTTCACATAATATTATGAAGAACAAAGGTACTTTTCATCGAAATTATAACAAAGGGTGAGTTCTCGAGAACCTGCAAACTTGTGATGTTGTTGCCTAATGTACACTTTAACAACAATTTTAATGCCACAAGTTCAACTATGTTGTTCAATACAAATATAATCCTTGCTTTAAAATTTGAAATATTTTTCCTATGAAAGATAAAGAACTCCACTAGCAATACTAAAGTTTTTCTCCCTTTGATTTTCTCCACCAAAGAATCCCCAATAGTATGACTTATCAATTTGTAGCTCTACAATCTATCTTTGTAAGGGATTTGAGCATTTTGATATACAAATTTGAGCCAAAGCTAATATTTGAGCATATACCTAAATGTCTGGAATGAGCTTGTCCTCAAATATGATTGAGTTCCTTGTACTAGGGAAGGAAAAGCTCAAAAATTTCAAATTATTTTTTATCAAACCATGCTCTTAGGAATTCCTCTATATCATTTTTATTCCACACATTATCCAACCATGTGATATTATTTAGATCTTTCCAGAAGGCTTGATCATTTGAGAATTTAATAAAAAGATGCTTACTTGTTTCACCATCATTCCTACATAGATTAGTCACATTTAGTCACATATACTAGGGAATTATTTATTCCTTACTTGTAGCATGTTTCAATTCAACGTTATGTTCATAACTAGCTTAAACATATAAAAATTCATGACTTCTTTATATCCTTCCACCACTAATACAACTTGTATTTATAGTTTCAAACATGACTTGTAACCTATTTTTGCAGTGAATTCAACCCAAGATTTGTTTTTGACCCAAGCCAAAGAGTGTTTCATCCTTTAATCAGATGTGTCCTTTTTTGATAAATCTAATGTAATCATTCCATTTATTAATTTTATTACCTTATAGGCCCAAAGGGGCTTAATACCACCAACCTCGCTAAAAAATATATGTTGAACCTTCATCTACATCTTGATTTAACAAAAAATACTACCTATGATGCAAATATTCAATTGTACCATATAATAAGATGGCTCTATCTCCATATCGGGCATAATAGCATCAAAATCCAATCTCACTTTGTATGATGAGCCTATTACAAAATCTAGACAACTTAGATATGGTTACAATATGAAATACATAAGAGAGATACAAATAATACAATATGATATTGCAAGTAACTGCTGCAATTATTAAACAGGAGTTCACCTCATTATATATGATTACTCATGGATTGAATAATTTCCACTTAAGAATGTGGCTTAAATTTACTTCATGCAAAAAGTAAAAAAAATGAACATAACAAGTAATAAAGTGACTTTTATTACAATATGTAAGCCTTATATCCTGAGACACCCTCTTAAGGCTTACAAAAATAAAACCAAAAATAATTAAAAGTAAACAAACATTGTCTGCAAACAAAATATTGTCATGAATTTTCATTTGCACTAAGTAATTAATCAAATTCTAAAGAATCACCTTTTTCGAAGTAGGCTCCTTGAATCGTACACCTAGAATTTTCAGCTTTTAGGACTGCTCTAAATTGTGTAAAACAACAATGAAACAATCACAATAATTCATTTCTCATACCCCCAAAATTCATGTCAATTCAAACATAAAAGATGCAAATAATTCCAATGACTTTCCTCCCTCTAGGGAAACTTCACATGCAAAAACCAAATATGAAAATTCTTCTTATACAATAGATATAACAACAAAATATGTAGAGACAATACTCTTCTTAAAAGATGTAGAGAGAGTGGAATCATTTTGAATTTTGCACAGATAAGAGGTTAATAATATGAGGTGTTGGATGACATAAAGAATTTATCATTAAATAGGCCATCCTCATTATTATTAATAGGTCTCCCTCATACCTAACTTTCTTGGGAGGATTTTTCTCTTGGATTTGGACACATTCATTGTTCGAAACATACGTCGAGTTAAAACAACCCCACACAGGATTCCATTAAAACTATGAAGTAGCAACAAACACAACAACAGTAAATGGTCGTAATATTATCTTCAATCTTAGTGTTTTCTCTTGAGGGTGCCAAATGAACAAGAGAATTAAGAATTGGAAATAACCAACCCAAGAATATAAAATGTTGAAATCAAATTTTCAATATACAATTTATGTGGACAACTACAAATCTCATATATATATAGATGCTCAATGAAAAGTACATACATGCCATAGACTCCTCTTAAGTCCATTAAATTAGCGAAATGATTAAGAATTAAAAATAGCCAACCATAAGATAAAATGTTGAAATAAAATTTGTAATATACAGTATATCTGGACAACTATAAATTTGATATATATATATATATATATGCTCAATGAAAAGTGCATACATACCATAGCCTCCTCTCAAGCCTAGGATAAAATCCAACCACCCAAGATGCCATAACTAGGGTTAGTGAACAAACCATGGCCCCTCCAAGTGAAAGAATCCCTCCAACACTATCTCCAAGGAAAGACATCCACCTCTTCTTTTTTCCAAATACATTCAATGGTTTCAAAAACCTAATCACTAGCATCCATGGGATGAAACCTTAACCATTAAATTCAAGATGCTCCAAGAGACAAAGAAACTCTAGCACCCAAGAGTGAGAGATCAAATGCAAAAAGAATAATATTAACTGAAATAAATTGTCCACCTCCTCCTTATATGCTCCACCATGGTTTCCTCATGAACCCTAGTACATCACTAAGAGAGCACTCCAAAGAAGGGATACAAATAAATGTGTGCTGTGTTATGTTATTGGAAATATTCTCTGGGCCTTCCTCTATGTATATGATAGGTAAGGGAGGCCAACAATATAATATAGAATGACCTAATCCTTACAAGCAATACTACTAAACATAAGTAAGCCGCACACAAGTGAACTGCTCCACTCCAAAAGCACAAGTGTCAAGCTCCAACGATGATGTCAAGTAGCAAGGAAAGCCAACACCACTCTGTACCAAGCCTCCATAGACTCCATCTATCCTCAAAATCAAAGTACTCAATTGGGATAGACACCCTCTACAAGAACACTATCTAATCCCCAATCATCCTCAAGAAATCTCCAATCCTTCAAACAAGAAACCAAGATACCCCATGCCTTCTAGGGATTGTATCCCTCCTCCATAATGAATAATTCTCCTCATATCATGTAGGGTGTTCTTCCACCAAGTGAATCCTCCACATGGTCATCATGTAGGGCATTTACCATCCAAGAAAAAAAAATCCAATGCTATAGGGAATGACAATGAGATAGTGATCATCTAAGGTATAACATCCTTTGAGAAAGATATCACAAGTGTGCATATCCATCATGAACCATCTCACAAGCTACCATCCATCATGGACCATCAAGGAGATGAACATACAGCATGTACCCCAAATCTAATGAAGAAACCCAAACATGGTGTAAACACTTTCAGGGTAACTTGAAAGTGCAACACTCCCTCTTTATAAGGAAATTGTTTGTTCCAATGCCTATTAAATACCTCCTCAACTCCACCAAATTTGGTATCTACACATGAATACCGATTCTATTCTTGGAATCGACTACTGTGATATGCAACAAAGTTGTCAACCATGCCATCACAACATTTCAACCATATAATGAATATTGACCACCTGTGAATATATAGGAATGTCTCCCTATATAAATAGTAAACTACCAACCTCTAGCATCCTCAACATCATGGGTCAACATCAATGGATATCATATCATAAGTTGACCAAGAAAACCTGCAAATATAATCTTATCTCCATGTAAGATCAAATTGATAATGGGATGCAAAGTTTGTGGTATAATCATCAAACTATGTAAGGTCATTATAAACCTATAATCATGATAAACCCTCTTGTGCACCTCAAATCCTTAGGCAATTGAGCTTCCTAAACTAGGACAAATCCCTCATATTGAAATAATACTGAAGTAAGATTATCATGAAGGGAAACGTCCTTTATCTGAGAGAATCCATAATCCTTGGCTCTATACTCTATAATTATTCTATTTGCTTCAACTCTAGAATCAATCTCAACAACAACATCCATTGAGGAATCACACCTCATCTCCTTTGTACAACTAAAATTATCATGGATGGAAGAAACCAATGCTATATATATAACTTAGATGTTACACTCACCCCTAAATGATCCTTAGCCACTAGATCAACAATATCCACATTCTCTCTGAAACCTAAAAAATAGAAGACCCTACCAACCTACCTCTATAATGTGTGAGTGCTATTGGATTAACAATTAACTTGTAAATTCCATTCTCTATCACCCCTCCAGATAAAGTCATCAAACTTGCTAGAATATAGTCACTAATGGTGCACTACTATCCCTCAAAAACTACTCTCCAATGTCTATCTATCATACAAGAAATTGAAAAGAGAGTTTTCCTCAAAATTGAAACAAATAAAATTTCACTCTGCTCAAGAAAATCACTTGAGGGAATTTGGAATGAAATAGAGCCAAATACTCTCATAGTGTACATGGTATCATCACAAATATCCATAGTCATGACTCCCTCTTGCTCTTGAATCCTGCCAAATAATGACCTGCCATATGTCATGTGTCTTGAAGCTCCATGATCATCATAACAGCCAACACTAGACATGATGTTAGTAAATAAATAAGAATCCATGTAAAAGGTAGTCTCAAATTGAGAGGTCATATCCTCTACTCCCAGTACAATCTTGGATGCAACTTGCTTCATGTCCTTTCCCTTCTTCTTCAATGGACATTGCCATGCATAATGTTCCATATCATGACATTGGAAGAACATGACCTTACCAAGGTCCTTCTTCCCTTTATATTGTTAAAATAATGTAAGTTCGAAAGATATTCTATTTGCATTCCTCCTTCAGGAGATGTTGTTGATGTAACTGGTCATGTAAGAGTCATTGAAAGAATCATTGTAAACCTCCGGAGGTAAGTCGGGTCAATAATACCTATGAGTCATTGTAATAAATATTATTTTGGTATTTTACTAAACAAGTCATCCTTGTCAGTTAGATAAGTCAGCCCAGTTAGGTTTTATGTGAAGTCAATATTCATATATAAATAGAGAGGCACCTCCTTCATTTTGCACAGATTTCACTCAAGCAATTTCACTAGAGAGAGAAGAAGAAGTGTACTAGAGAGAGAGGAGGAGTTGTCTTGGGGTTTTACACTGTCTTGGTTGAGTTCTATATTGAGGAAATTTTGCGAGGTTTTTCCCCTTGTGGTTTCCTTGAGGAAAATATCTGTGTTCATTGTGTTGCTGTGCTTGTTGTTCTTCGAGTGATCCTACTATTGTGAATTGTTTTGGAATATTATCTAATCAATTTAAGAAAAAAACTAACATGGTATCATAGCCTCCCTAAAAGGAGACATTGTGCATCTAGGGTTTATTATTTTGAACAATTCCATCGACAGATCAACTTGAAAAGAGGGCTCACTCAACTCACCCTAGGAGGGAACATCTTTATGTGAAAACATAACTAAGTTATGAGAATTTTCATTTTTAGGCTCGACATTGCTTTTGGGAAAAACTAGGGCTTCAGATTTTTCAAGGTTCCATCACTAAGCTCAGGAGAATCAATATACAATCTAGACCATCTTGTGTAGGTGCATATTTTCCACCACTCATCCCTACAAGTGATCTGAATTGAAAAATTAGGGTTTTACCGTCAAACCTTAGGTCACCTCGAAGGAGTTCAACAAGAAGCAATTTTTCCAAGTAAGTACTATTTCTTCTTTTTCCATCTGAGGTTCTCATCTTGTTTAAGATGATAAACAATACCAATATAAATGAAAATCTTGAAGCTACTGAGAAATTCAGAGCATGAAAGTATAAGATCATGCTCATCCTAGAAGAGAATGATCTAGAAGGCTTCTTAAAGGAGGAAGTTACAAAACCATAAGAAGATGAAGCAAAGGCCAAGCACAAGAAGGATATGATAAAGGCTAAGAGGATCATATATGACTCCATCAAATATCACTTGATCCCTTAATTATTTTCAAGGATAGCACCAAAGGAAATGTTTGATGCCCTGTCCAATCTATTTGAAGGAAGAAATATCAATAGGAAGGTGATCTTGAGAAATCAACTCAAGAATGTGAAGGTTCAAAAGTCAGATACCATGCAATCATACTTCACAAGAGTATCCCAAATCACGTAGAAATTGGAAGCTATTGGTGACATTATAGAAGAAGTAGAAGTTGTAATGACCACCTTGAATGGAATCCCAAGAGAATGGGAATCTTTCATTCGAAGAATATGTTCTATAAGAAAGTTGACCTAGTTATAAAAGTTATGGGAAGAATGTGTTCAAGAAGAATAAAGAATAGCAGTAAAAGAAGAGAAGTTGAATGAAAATGAAGACCAATATTTGACATCCCATACCAAAGGCAAGAACAAGAGGAAGAGTCACGATCACCCTCCTAGAAGAAATCAAGTTTCTCAAAGGAATAAAACGGTCAAGAGGGACTTCTTAGCTTTTGAATGCTTCAATTTCCACAATATGGGACACATATCCATAAGCTCCCCCCTGAAGGAAGAGCAAATCAAGAAAATGAACAAAAGGTTCCAAGCCCATGAAATTGAAGATGATGATAAAGAAGATGAGAAGATGACTAAAGAAGATGAAGGTTCCTATGAATAATATATTTTTATTTCAGCCCTCACAGGTTCAATTTCACATGGAAGTGATACCGGGCTAGTAGATAGTAGTTCCTCCCATCATATGAAAGGTTATAACGATTCTCTCTCATGTCTTGTACATAAGGACTCCCCACCCAAAGTAAATCTTGGAGATGATTACCAATATCCCATCAAAAGTATGGGAGAATCCTCTTATAAGTTATACTCCAAAAAGTTCATGAAGATGTAGGATGTTCTATATGTCCTAGGTTTACAGAAGAATCTCCTTTCTATCTCAACTTTAGATAAGAAAGGTTTCAGAGTTTCTTTCGTAGATGGTGAAGTACTCATGTGGCCAAATGAGAAAACTTTACATGATGCCGTAGTGATTGGAGTTGAAGAAGGATGACTCTACAAATTAAAGGGACATGCAGATTCAACCTTGATGTCTAGTACCATAAGCCCATGTGAATCGTGGTACAAAATACTTGCTCATATACATTACAAACCATTGCTAATTGCGAGAAAGATGGTGACAGGTTTACTAGAGATCCAGGTAGACCATGAAGAAATGTGCAAATGATGTGCATAAGTAAAAAACATGAAGAACCATTTTCCAAACAATGACAACAAAGAAAAAGGGATCTTACACATTGTCCACTAAGATGTGTGCGGACCAATGCAATCTACTTCACTAAGAAGGTATGTTTATTATGCTTATTTGATTGATGCTTACTCTTGCAAGACTTGGATATATTTCTTGAAGAATAAATATGAAGTATTTGAAAAGTTCAAAGAGTTTAAGGCTCTTTTAGAAAACCTCTATGGAAAGAAGATCAAGACCTTAATATCAGAGAATGGAGGTGAGTTCACATCAGGTGAATTCAATGATTACTGGAAATAAGCTAGGATTAAGAGGGAGCTCACCATCCCCTATTATCCTCAACAAAATGGTGTGGCTGAAAGGAAGAATAGATCTATAATGCAAGAAATAAAATCCATGATCCATGATCAAGGTATTCCTATGTACCTATGGGAAGAAGTAACTAGAACAAATGGTCTATGTACATAACATAATATCTCATAATGCTTTTGGAAATAAGAATCTAGAAGAGATGTTTACCGGAGAAAATCCCGAAGTTAGTCACATGAAGATATTTTGTTGTCTGTTATACATAAACATTCCCAAGGAAAAGAGATCGAAGTTGGAACCTTCAGGAAATAAGGGAATGTTTGTAGGATATAGTCATCAATCAAAAGCTACCCAAATCTATATCCCATGATACCGTCAAATTGAAATTAGCAGAGATGTCACATTTGATGAAGATACAACTTTCATAAAGTTAAGGAAAAATCAGGGAGATGAAGAAGAGCATGAAGCTCCTAGAATTGTAGAAATCTCCAAACCAATCAAAGTTGATGAGGAAAAAATATGCCTGAGGATCATGACATGAAAAAACCTCATATACCTAAGGATTTACCTAGTGAGACGATTTCACACAAAAGAAGGCCTTCTAGGGCACGTGAAATAATTGAAGATGTAGAAAGATATGGTGCTCTAGAAGGAACCACTAGAGAAAGTAAGAATCCAAAGTCCAATTATGTGGATTTGATGTGTAATATCATTGATGAAGAACCAACATGCTTTAAAGAAGCATCAAAGAAGAAGGAATTGGTAGATTCCATGGTCGAAGAATACCAGTCCATTATGAAGAATGGCGTATGGGAAGTAGTACCAAGACGAAAGGACAAGTCAATAGTATCCTCGAAATGGATCTACAAAATGAAGAATTACGCATATGGCTGCATAGAAAAGTACAAGGAAATATTCATAGCTTATGGATTCTCTTAGAAGGAAGGAATTGACTATGAGGAGACCTTTGCACCAATTGCAGGGTACACCTCAATCAGAACCATCCTTGCCTTAGCATCCAAGATGAAGTGGAGTTACATCAGATGGATGTAAAGACAACCTTCCTAAATGGTGTAATAGAAGAATACGTATACATTGAGAAACCACAAGGCTTTAAGATAGATGACCATAAGACTCATGCATGTAGACTAAAGAAGGCATTGTATTGGTTGAAGTAAGCACCCAAAGCATGGTATGGAAGAATTGATGGCTTCTTAATGAGTTTGGGATTTACCAAGAGTAAAGAAGATTCCAAACTTTACTATAAGGTTGAGGATGATGGGCTTATGATATTACTACTATATGTGGATGATCTATTTTTGACAGGTGAGGATAAGCCCATCAGAAAGCAAAAGAAGAAACACACTGCAAAATTTGAGATGAAATACCTTGGTATGATGTGTTGTTTTTTAGGTCTTGAAGTATGGTAGTATCTAGACGAGATTTTTTCGAACCAAGGAAAATATGCAGTTGAGATCCTAAAGATATTTGGGATGATGTATTGTAGGGCCATGTCTACTCTGATGCCAACAAACTTGAAGCTTTTGACTGATGATTGTTTGGAGATAGTTATACAGAAAAAATATCGGTTTACTAATGTATTTGACCAATACGAGACCAGATATATGTTTTTTTGTAAACACCTTGAGTCAATATATGGTGGATCCCATACATTTTCACCTAGTGGAAGAAAAACATGTGATGAGGTATTTGAAGGGGATGTTAGACTATGGTCTCGTATATGCATCATATGGGGAGATAAGATTACATGGATTTGTAGACTCATATATGCATCATATGGGGAGATAATATTACACAGATTTGGTCTCGTATATGCATCATATGGGGAGATAAGATTACATGGATTTGTAGACTCATATTGGGAAGTAAGTGCTGAAGACAAAAAGAGCACTTAAGGATGTTGTTTAGTTTGGAATTAGAAATGACCTCATGGTTCAATAGAAAGCATTCCAATGTTTCCCTTAGTATGGAAGAGGCTAAATACATTGCAACAGGTTTATCCTGTAGCAAAGCAGCATGACCTGTGATGCAAGTACATGTCCGAAGAAACTTGTATCACAATGATGTGGTTCATAAACTGAGGTAACTTCTAGGAAGTGGCCCTGAAAATTACTTGTTCAACATGAGACGATGGTCTAATAAAAAGATAGAGGACGAAACTCTGAAACCAGTGGCGTAGACGATGTCCCAAACGGACTCCATATGGTCCTATTATGCGAAATGGAAGAAAATAGGTCAAATGGGGCCTATAAATGAGTGGGGACCGCTTTGTGACGTGTCATTGTCATTGTTCATTGCAGAGTTGGAGAGGTGGGCCCTAAATTTCTTTTTCTAATTTCTTCCGTTTCGACCGGCGGTTTCGAGATCCGCGACTTGCAGGTAAGAGTTATTGCAAAATTATCCTTTTTAGTCATTTACATTTTGCATTTGCTCACCCGAGTGTCCTCTATGAGGCTGTTAGGGTCTTTATGAGCCAGGTCGCACCTTTCGGGGGTAAAAGAGAGACTGGGTCGCACCTATGAGCCTTTTTAATTTGAGCGACCTGGTCTCTATTTTTGGCCAGACAGGTGCGACTTGGTCCCTTGGTGGCTTTTTTGCTGAAAGCTGTGGCTGGCAACTGTATTTTACTTGTGCAGGATGCCTGAGGCAAAGTGGCCTGAGAGAGACTGCAAATACCTCTGGGAGGAGGCATTCTAGTATGGGAATGTACATGATGCACTGGCCCGTTGTGGGTTACTGAATTTCATGCGGATCCCCCTCTTGAAGAGCTTGCGTCTGTTGCTGCAAACTTTGGTGAGCTTTTGGGATATTGGGGAGGAGGCCTTCTTGATCCAGGGACATTGTGTTGAGATCATGATGTTGGATGTATACTTTTTGAATTTACTCCCTATGTTGGAAGTTGTTGGTGATTTGGAACCCGTGCTGTCTCATGGGGAGACACTTGAGGAGATATGTGAGAGGAACTGTTACGTGATTGCGTACGCACATGGCTCACACATTCTGACGTGTGACATTGAGGATGTGTTGACACGAGCTACTGCTACTACGCTGTTGCGCATATTGGGCTCCACGGGGAGTCACAAGATATCTGGAGGGCAGTTGCAGATGGTAGAGCATGCCATGGGAGCACTTACTATGGATGGGCCCATCTGTACCTTCTGGTTGTTCGACGTTAGTTGAATAATATGAGGGCATCTAGGGAAGAATTTTGTTTTGGGTCCTTCTTCTGTGCTTTCTTTTTTGAGAAAGTACCTACTCTGCGTCCGCACCGGGCAGTGCGGGATGGTGGTTCGTGGGAGCCACAGATGTACAGGTGGTGCCAGATGATGGTACGAGAGGGTGGTGGTAGAGTGGGCCGATTCTTCACCGAGGAGTTGCTTGAGTAGTGGCAGCAGCTTCCAGTGATTATTGAGGAGTACCCTTATGTGGGTATGGACTATCGTGGGGACCCTGAGATGCCCCAAGCTCCCGGTCAGGAATGGGGACCAGCTGGTATGTATGTGTGATGTTTTTGTGTTCATATTTATACATAGTGTAGTTGAGCGGGTTGATGATTATATGTATAGACTGATGGTGTATTTGTTTGTGTATGCAGATGTTGGTCCCCGCCCGCTGCCTGGGTATCAGAGGCGGGTGGTCTCTATTGCAGAGGTGGTGGTCCCTGTGGGAAACCCTCGCAGGCGATGATGGGAGGTAGAGAATATTTTTCTCCACTTGGAGCGGCTAGCTGAGGGGATCTCTGATGATAGCTGGTAGCATTTAGACAATGACCTGATCATTGCCATTCATAGTGTGCCTCCGGAGTGGACGTCTGTGATGAGGAGGATAGCCGTAGCCTGTGATTACTTTTGTCGGGCGGTGCGAGGGGATCTTCCTACAGAGAACGATGATTCTTCTGAGGAAGAAGATGATGATGATATTGATTCAAATTATGAGAATGAGTTTGAGTCAGACTAGTAGCTAGTGGGGCTGCCCCTAGTGCGTTGGTGCACTTATATTTTTTTGCATCGCTATGTATATCCAGCTGAGAAAGCATATGTGGCTTCTCATTTTGTACTGAACATATTTTGAACATTCGATTTATCTATCTATCTATATATTTTTGATGCAAGTGGATGCGCTTTTTATGGTTTTATATGTGAGTCTTTTTATGATGATATGAAATGCAATGCCTATGTGATGTATTTTTACACATGTGTGTGTGTTTTATATATGATTATGCATGATGTTGTATTTGTATGTTTCCTATATGCAATTATGAATGTGCCAATTTAGAATGTCATTAGCCATTTGATCTGCTACACTATTGAGGTTTCTGGGAACATGTGTGAATGTGATGGATTCAAATGTTCTAACCATCTGTTTAGTGTGCAAGAATTTTCTAAAGAGGCAGGGATCATGTACCCGGTAGTAGTTTTTAGACAAGTAGCTGGGAGTCTAAGAAGGCATCGAGATGGAAAATGCCCAATTGGAGAGCGGTGGCCAAGAGGCCATTGACACCATCATATTCAGCCTGGTTGTTGGTTTCACTGACCATGCATACTCCGTTGATATGGATCAACTCGTGCAATGGGGAGTAGATGATCCATGCAGCTGCGGCATGGTTTGGAGACCATCTGCTTGCTCCGTCAGCAAATCCAATGTACCAATCCGAGGTAGGATCCATTTGGAGCAATGAAGGGAAACAATACATGAGACTCACTTTAAAAAATTTGTAAAACAAAAAGGGACAAGACTATATTACAAGCTGAACTGCCATTACTTAAAGGGGTGACGTTAGAGGAAAAGTGGTTTGGACTTTGAGGGGATCAACAGTCATTTATTTGTGTGACATGATGAACCCTAGGAGATAGCCCATTGGGACACATAAAACAAACTTGAAAGGGTTTAAGTGGATTTTGTACTTGTGACATCGTAGGAAGGCTTGCCGCAAGTCGTCTATGTGTTGTGCTTGCTTCTGTGACCGCGCAATGAGGTTGTCAAGATAGACCAACATTATGTGGATGAGGTCGTGGAAACAGTGTGTCATGGCACGCTGGAAGGTGGCTCTAGCATTCTTCAGACCAAAGGGTATTACTTGATAGGTGAATGTGCCCCATGGGGTTGTGAATGAAGTCTTGTAACGATCTTCTTTCCAGATCTGGATTTGGTTATATTCAAAAAATCCGTCCATGAAGGAAAATACCTCATGTCTGGTGCATGCATCGATAATCTGATCGATGAAGGGTGTTGGGAAGTTGTCTTTGGGACATGCCCCATTTAGATCATGGAAGTCTGTGCAAACGTAGATGGTACCCTATTTTTTATTCAAGGGAACAAGATTTGAAACCCAAGTGGTGTACGCAATGGGGTAAATGAAGCCGGCTGTGTGCGACTTCTCTATTTCGGTTTTAACCGCGGCAGCTTTGGAGGGATGGATGGGCCGTTTCTTTTGGCGCACGGGGGACACATTGGGCCATGTGTCAATGTGGTGTTCCATAATGGATGGATCCAACTTGGGCATTTCAGTGTAGGACCAGGAAAATATGTCACAGAATTCTTGGAAGAGGGCTTTGTAGGAAGCTACTTCTTTCGGGGAGCAGGATGCTCCTAGCATGATTTCTTCAACAACCTCAGGATTGGTTGAGATGTTGATTTTGGTGGTTGGCAAGATGTTGGCCATGTTCCCTTCTTCAAATGCATCTGGTGTCGGAATGGGATTTTTGAACCAGTTGACTTTCCCATGAATAAAATCTTTGGTTTCCATGGAAAATTGGTCAGATCGTGACACAAGCACTTTGGGGAGGAAGAACGAGCAATGGTGCATGTCGTACCATGGGTATTTCGAGGCGGTTAAGGCTTCAAGTATCTCCTCATCATTACAGAAGCAATGAAGAGACATGTCTGATGGACCGTCGGTGATGGTGGAGACAAGAGGGCCTGTAGAACTGGACATCATGTAAATGGACATGGTGTCTGAAGAAGGAGGTGGGGGATGGATTTCTTCGATCAGAGTGATATCTGATTCAAGGGAATGTTGTCAAAGGTAGGCTAGAGCTGTTTGAAACTTGGACAAGTCCTGGTAGTGGTGAGAATAGTGTCCATACAATCTACAGAGGGCGCAAGCATGGTTTGTTCTCAATGACTTGTTTCTCACTATTTGCCCGCTTGGGATTTCAACCACATGGAGGTTTTTCATTGTATCCATGGCATCCAAATGCACGTGGATTATGGGAATCTCAGGGCAGTTTTGAGTTGGATGGCCCTGTTCTTCGTAGATGGCACAAGGCGGGATCTGTCGAGGTTTAACGGTAGCTTTCGCATTTTTTCCCTTGGCCCTTTTTGGGTGGGGTGGTGCGGGTGTGGGTGTGGTGGTTGGTTTTTGTGGCACGGGTGGGGATGAAATTCGACCGCAATGGGTTGCATGGGGGTTAATATTACATAGGGCATTGGCAGTTGGGCCGGTAGATCAAGGTACCACATGAGAATTCCCAATGTAAAATTGGGTAAGTTTAAGGTAGCCATTACTGGCTTACTCATGACACCAGGCGAGGGAAAGAGGAAGGAAATTGTGTGGAATGGGGAGGAGCCCAGATAATTCCCTGATGGTTGCATGTGTGGATGAGGTTGTGGTGGCAACTGCGCATAATGCTACGGCTATGGATGATGCTATGACTATTTATGATGCTGCAGCCGCTGATGATACTACGACTGCTGATGGTGTTGTGACTACAGATGGTGTTGTGGTTGCGGTTGGGGCTGCGGCTGTGGTTGATGTTTGGGTGCAGTAGTGCTGGATGAGAGCATGCACAAATCTGTAGTCTCATTTGGTGTTGGTGGTGGTGACACTAAGGGGAAAGAAGTCATCCTGGTGGTATCGAAAAACAACCCAGGGCCCACATTCAACAGTGGGGAGGCTGGTATGTTGTCAACCATTGTGTTGACCGTAGGGATAACATTGGTGGGTGCGGTTAGCCCTTGCAGATCAATGGTGTTGATCGTAGGGATAACATTTGATGGTGCATTTATCCCTTGTGGATCGTGATAAGTCAGTTGGTCAACCATCACGATTTTCCCTTCGTGAGGGAACATCATGAGATGGAAAACAATTGATGCTACGATTCTCATGGTGTACATATAGCTTCTTCAAAGGAGAAGGTTATAGTCCAACTGAGCATTGACAACCTCTATGTCAATCAGTATTGTTTTCCTGACTAATGTAATGGGGACATGAGGGAGGATTCCTTGGGATTTAGTGGGGTGGCCATCATAAGCCCGCAGAGTAGTAGAGGATGGTTGCAGAATTGGGGATCCAAGCTTCTGCCAGACTAAGGTAGACATAACGCATGTGGATTCCCCCTTGTCCACTATGCACCGGTGCACGACCAAATTCTGGAGGGAAACCAGGATTTGGAAGGCAATGGTTGATGGCATCCACAGTTCTCCATTCTCTGTGTCAAATGTGATCAACTTGGAGTCAAAGGGGTCTACAGCCTCGAGGGCGGCTAATAAGGCATTTTGTTGCATTGGGAAAGTTTTGAGTACCTCGAAAGCAGACATGGCCGTATGTGTTTGGGCCAAATCATCCATGATGTTGTAACTTACAATAGCTCTAGCCGTGACATTGTTGTCCACTCGCCGTATGGGGGGGCACAGAGGAAAAGGGTGTAAATGAAGAGGTGCATTGGCTGTTTTGGATGTAGATGCCACTGATGGGTTAGCGGGTTCGGTGTTAGTTCCGTACTGATTTCGTTTGGTCTATAAATCGACCTCTTTAGTTTTCATGGCTAGTAGGTGGTGAACACCTGTTTCTACTGTCAGAGGTGCCCCTGGGGCATTGGGATTGTGTCAGTGAGTGGGTACAGTTGCTACCAGTCCTTGGACTAACAATGGGTTTTGGAGGACCATGGGTGGAGGCCCTGGTGGTGCTAGGTTGGGTTGAGCTAGGGCTGCCATGTTGGTAGCGTGTTGAACCTCATTGTGAATGGCCTGCTTAGCGTGACCCATGAAGGGGCGTTCATGTGTATAGTGCCCGTAGACCTCACACAACTTGCATGGCTGATTTGTGAGCAACAGAGCATTGCGCCTTGGTGTGTTTGGTTGCTGAGGATTTTGGGTTGGTCGGTTTGCCCTGAAATTGTTGGGAGGATTTGGTTGTTGATCGCCTCCCTGTGGTTGATTGTCTCCTTGGTTCTAGGCTCAGTTATTTATAACTTGACCTTGTTGGTTATTGGGGGCTGGTTGGTTGGGAATGCTTTGCTGTGCAAACACTTGTCCTAAAGGTGCTGGCAGAGTGGAGGTGGGGGCTTGAGTGGCTTGCACTAGTGGTGCATAGTAGACTTGGGGGGTGGAGGTTCCACAAATGTGGGAATTTCTCTCGCAAATTGTTGTGCCTACCAAGATAATGCCTAGACTTGCTGCTGCGATGTAGGTTGTGCATAAGAAATGGTAGCTCTGGACTGGGACATCATTCTTGCATAATCCGGAGTTTGGTTTGGATAGGCAACACTGGGGGTGTTGCTTGGTTGCGGTGGTATTGCAGGTGGTGTCAGGTGGTGCTGTGGTTGGTGGGAGACAGAACCTATGATTCCATCTGTAGCATGGGATGCCCCTGGTGCATCTCGGTAGGAGGTGCCTGCACGGGGAGCGTGTGGAATGACTGTGTAGAGATATCCAGACTGTGCATAGATGAGGTCAAACTGTTGGGCCTTCAAGATGACCTCTTCCTCTATTTGGGGACGTTCAAAGGCGATGTCCTTGGTTATAGGTGGCAACAAGGTTTTCAAGAACTAGTCTAGGAAGATCCTGTCATTAAGCTTGATCTTGCACATGCTATGACATCGCCTCCACTCATGGATGTGGTCGGTGATGTGGGTCGTAGTGTTTTGGTGGTAAGATAACAAGATTTCCACTCCATCATATCTGATGGGGAGCTAGAAATATTGCAGGAACATAAAGGCCAAGAAGTTGAAGTTTGGGTACTTGGCTTATGGTAGCTCAATGTACCACTTGACTATAACACCTATGAGGATGCATCGAAACAGTCTGAGTCTGATCGAATCATCTACGATTCTATTTGAGGAGCACCATAGGTGAAATGTCATGATATGGTTTTGGGGGCATTCCCTTGCCTTCCCTCCAAACTTGGGGATGTCTGAGGGGAGTTTAGTTGGCATGGGAGGCCAAAAGGTTTGATGGTAGATAGGTTCATTTGTTAACCGAGCCAAGTCAGGCAGGTTGAGGCGTTCCATGAAAGGAAGTTTTGACCCAAGGTTGATGTGTGATGGGGCAACAATGGTGGTGGGGTTTGCAAGGACATGATGCACCTACACGACTGGGGGTACTTGTGGCACAGTTGTGGATGGGCCATTGCCCCTAGGTGTGGTAAAGGGAACCATGTGAGTGGAAGGGACACTTCCCCCATGTATGATAGTTGGGATAGTGTGAGCAGATGTACCACTGTCCCCATGTATGGCAGGAGGGACAATTTGACTGGTAAGTATGGGTGGAGGAAGTTGACTTATGACGGTATGCATGATAGTGCTGGGACCTCCAGCAGGGGTGTTGGTGGTGGTGTGGGGTATGGACATGGGTCCACTACCAATAACCAAGCTGGAAAATGGATCTGGATTTGCACTAGCCATGGGGATAGATGGTGCAGTATGTCATTAGAGGAAATTTGAGGTCTAAAATGGGCCTCCTAAGGAAAATGATAAAATAAAAGTTAAAATAATAAAATAATAGTTAAAATAATAAAATAATAGTTATTAATTTTGGAGGAAGAATGAAAAAAACTACTTTTTTGTTCGTATTTTCGACATATCTCCCTTTGTTTTTACTCAAATTTTGAGTGGGAGAGCTCGTTGGATGCGGAATTTAATTCCGCATCCAACGAGTACCCACACTACGTACTTTTAACAGACCCCGCTACACCAAAAACAAGAAATTCCTAAAAAACATGATGGTGACATCATCATCACATTTTTTTCAGGAATTTCTTGTTTTTCGGGTAGCGAGGTCCATCAAAAGTATGCCGCGTGGGTACTTGTTGGATGCAGAATTAAATTCCGGATCCAACGAGCTCTCTCGCCTGAAATTTGAGTAAAAACACAGGGACATATGTCGAAAATACGAACAAAAAAGTAGTTTTCTTTTATGACAAATATGCCAATTCAACCATTATGGTTGACTCATTTTATTGAAATTCTATTGGTTCTTGAATTCCAACTCACAAAATTTATTGTTGCCGTGTTTTCTTATAAGGCCCATTTTAGACCCCAAATTTCCTCTAATGAGATCTGGCTCAGATTGGTATGATTCTGAGTCTGAATCAAAGGTTGTGTGGCCTTCTAATTGTGTAGAGGGTCATCGAGAATGGGCTCGACGGTGTTGGTTCAAGGACCCAAACTGTGGTGGATCACCTCTCAGGCGTGAGGAAGAACGTGGGGGATCAATTGTGTCTGGATGGTCTGTCAAATGGTGAAATATGGTAATGATGTTTTGGACCCTAGTTTTAATGGATTCCTATTGGATTTCAGGTGGTCACTTGGCCACCAAGACTGTCAGGAGACAATGCTTGGATTTTTCCTCACAGGAGTGCTAGTCAATCGGTGGGGGTCATTGCCTGTTTCGCTTGGCAATTCCTCTCAGCAGCTAGCTACTTTTGGGTTCCCTTGGTACTCCTCACAATGAGTTTCTAGACTGAGCCCAAATACTTCCCATGGTTAAGGCATTCAGGGACTTATGTCCTCAAAGACTGCAAGTGCTTGAATTAGTGTAAACTATAAGTTTTAATGGCTAGCTCAGTGTCATGAGCTGAGTTTGGTTGTTTTATGTGGTATAGTTTGTGTGCATGGCTTTTTTATTTCTGTTACCTTTGGTGGATGCTTATATGGTTTATGAATATTTCACAAAGAGTGTTTGGTTTATTGCAAAATTCATAACTTGGGTAAATTGTTGATGAAAGAAGTATATTGTAAACAAAAAGTTAAACACATGCCATACCTGAATTTGAACTGTGGTATCCTGACTAGGTGACTGCCTTACACCTGTATTTCTCTTCAACCAGGAAAGAGTGATGGGCTCTCAACACAATGGGACTAATCCCATCCATATATCCTCAGGTCACTCTCCGGATGCAAGGTCCATCAACAGGGAGGACGCGAATGCCATGAAACCCCCAATGGTCTCCACCCCCTCTACCTTCCAAGTCACCTATTTTTAGTGGTTTTGGAAAATTACATATGAAGTGCCTATTACTATATAAGCTTCACCCTTCGTCTTATCCTAGAATACCCTGAAGGCTAATGATTGGGTAGAGGAGGAACGATTGGGCAAGATATCAATTTCCAATTAAAAACAGAAACCTAACCTATAGTAATTTTTTTCAAGCTTTAATCAGATTCTTTAAACGATTACCCATTTGATTTAACATTGATTTACATAGATTGAAATGAAATAAACACATACTGAAACGAAATAAACATAGATTGATGTACAGAGGTGGCTGAACCGCACTGACAGTCCAAATAACTTAAAAATATGAATCTGAGATACAGATCGCTCTTTCAGGGGAAAATGTGGCGAGGGGTCACCAAATTTTCCCCAAATCAGGGGAGGGGGTCGCTCAGAAACTACAGACAGGAGAGATCTGCTTTATGGGAGGAAGCCACACCTTTTGGGCCTGAATGAGCAACCTGGTCGCACCTTTAAGCCCGATAAGAGTGACCTATTATGAAAGATGAAATTTTTTTAAGCCTAAGCCAGGACTGGCCGACAGTAACCTGTACTGTGGCCAAATGGGCTCGGTTTGGCCTTAAGGAGGCTCGGCTATGAATTAAAATGCTTAAAAAGATAGATTTAATCTAGATTTGAAAGAAAACTAAACTAGGGAAAATAAAAACTGAAATACAAAATTAAATCCAGGGATGTTGTGGGATCGACCTGGTATGGTCACCAGTTCTGTAGTAGGGCTTTCGCCCTTGCTATAGGAAGGAACAACTCCCTTCCATCTATAGGAAGGAAGGGTAGGGTTTCTGTGAGGATGGAATGAAAAAGAAAGAAAACCCTGCAAACAAGGTTAGGGCTAAGCTCCACAACCCTACATAAAACTGTTAGCAAACAAAATAGTTGCAAGAAATGGAAGGAAACCTGCAACAAAGCATGAGTAATAAAACCTGCAAGAAAAAATATGTTAGAAAATCTATAAGAAAGATGACAGAAAACAAAGATTATACCTGCTCTAGGTGGAAATGGGACACCATGCCCTAGCTTTGGGAGCAACTCTCAATTGGAATGGGAGCTTTGGCTCAATGGAGGAATGGAGGAGAGGGAGGGTGAATGAATTTAGAGGCAAAGGGTCTCAAGGAAATCACATGGGTAGCGTAACGATAGGGAGATGAGAAGTGGTTAGAGAGTGACCCCCACCCCTCTATTTATACTTTTTCTTGAGATTTTTAGGGTTTTAAGCCCTTGGTTGGGGCTTTTAGCCCCTTTTGCCCAATATTTAGCTCCTTTGGGGGTTTTAAGCTCTGTTTAGGGGTTTTATCCCCTATGAGAGATATTTTGGCTCTTTTTAGGGGTTTTTAATCCCTTTTCTATATTTTTGAGCCTTTTTGAGGGTGTGGGGGTTAAATGAGGGTCATACGTAGATGTCTTTGGGTGGTGTAGGTCATGTGGAGATCATTGAGGGATTTTTTGGGTTAACAGATGTAGAGATAGACATGAATGATATCCATTGCGATAATAAGATTTGTATTAAGTTGACAGAAAACCTGGTGTTTCATGATAAGTCGAAACATATTGAAATTAGATATGACTACATCCTGGATTGTTATAGCGGATTTCGCCACTCTAGGTGAATCACACTTTGTATGGCCTTCCCCTGTCCCGCTGCAAACTCTTTAGACCCCATGGACCATCTTTTATCCTTTGATGTTTCCTTGATCATCCCTAAAACCATATGAAAAATGATATACGCGGCTTTTAACCCGATAACCGCGTACATACGCGGGTTTGACCCCGATAACCGCGTACATCGGGATGTGTGCATAATCCAAATCCTTTTGGAGTTTTCCTTGACTTGGATCCGACTCATTCGACTCCTGGCCTTCCATATGCCTTGAGATTTCTCAGATTCAACCTTTCAGTATCCCTTTGAAAGCTATATAAGGAACCCCTTGGTACATTGAAGGCATATAGAGAGAATTGAGAGCAAAGAAACTATAGTCCACTGTTGTCGGAATTTATACTTGAGTCTGCATCCCTTTGTCCCTTGGAGCACTTTTGTGTTCTTCCCAAGCTTGCCTTTTACTAGTGAGCTTGCTATCGAGAGATGGAGGATTGAGGTGGTGGAGGCCCAAGTGGGGGATTCAGTTTCTCCAGTTCGCAGACGTGCCATCAGAGGTTGTATCTATCTTGTAATCTCTGATTTATATTAATAGAAATATCTTTTCCTGTCCAATGATGTGTATTTGATTGAATATTTTATCCATGGGAATATGCCAAATGCTTTTACATTATTGATTATATATGCTAGAATAGATCTAACACCATGATATATAGTATGCTTGTATTGTTTACTTGTTGTTGAGGAAGTATTGTATCAATTCAAGCTGAAGATTGGAAATCTCAACGGGGATCTACTTCAATCGTCCAAAATAAGGTACGAGGTCTGATCCTTTAGTGTTAGACATTTTATTTCTATTGCATATTGGGAAAGATTGATTTCTGGAGTCAAAGCTGTCTGTTGTGGTACCCCAAGCCATGGGAATTTCTCTCCATAACAGAATTGGTGACTTCGCTGGGGAGTTCCTAGTAGTTGTCCTTTGGGAGTGATTTTCTCGGCCTTCAATGTATTTGAATTGCTCTTTCTCTCTTGTTTTTGTGTCGGGTCTGGGGACATGTATGCCTGGTAGAGTCTGATTGGAGTAAAGTTTTTCTCAGCTTTCCTGTTTGCCCTTTTTCTTCCTGTACGCGGGTTTTTGATTTATAGTCGCATATACACGCGGTTTCCCCTGTGATTTTTGCGTATACATGCGGGTTTACTGCAAACAGTCGCGTATACCCTTGGTTTTTGCCTTTTGTGGAAGAGAATTGGTTGCTGGGTGAATGCTGTTAGTTGCTGAGTCTCCTTTGGCACTACCTGAGTCTGTTTTGACCTCTGTTTCTGACCGGAAACGTTTTTTTTTTAGCCTAAATTTTTTTTTTAGGAAAGTTCTTGTCATGGCATTTTCGATTTTTTGTTTGAGATTAGTGCATTAGAGTTCTTTTACCTTGGTGCTTTGCTTGGATGCTCTTTATGTTTGCTTGTAGAGTCTGAGGGTGGTAGAATCATTCTTTTGCTTTTTGCATCTCTTATATTTTCAAAAAATCCAAAAACTTTTGCTTATCATTATGCATTGCATTTTGCACTTTGCATTGTACTTGCACTAGATCTAGATTTGCTTTGGAGTACTAGTTAGGACTTCATATAGGAAAAATTTGTATTTATCATTTGAAGAAGAATGGTGCATTTCACGTAGTAGCATACCCTGTTTACATGGACACAATGCATTTGCATTGATTGTTACGGTGTGCATTTTACTTCATGTTGCGTCATAACACCACTAGTTGCACGACCATATCCTATTTTTGAGTAATAAATCCAACTAAAATCAACGCTAAAGTAAAATGAATTACACTCTTTTCTTTTCTAGGGTGCACCAACAAGCTTAGGTTTTAGGATCTTGGAATAGTTCATTGTAAGTCAATTCTCCAAGATCACTAAACAACAACATCTAGGTGTTTGTCCAGGGAGTGTGTGAAATCCTTGGTATAACCATCGTTCTTAGGTTCCTCCTCTTAAACGGGAGTTAAGCACGAGGCAGTGTGAGCAGTTATTGATTGGGATGACCCCTAGTCATAACTGAGTAGCACCAGAGATATTTCCAAGATTGTATTCATATCTGGGGGCTCTTTCGAGAGTTTCGGGCTTTGCTACCTTGCCCATACGGTTAATCCCACCTGTCATTGTCCCCCTGAGCTTTGATTATATTGAGGTGACCTTAGTGACCTTACCTAGGATATAGAGGGGGTACTTGTAGAGGTTATTCTGTAGGTGTCCCGGCTAGGTTGGGGTCGGACAGCACAGTCGCTTTACGCGTTGAAGCTGAGGGCCACAATAATTGGTTACGTACCTCCGCTTGTTGTGTATGGGAGTCTCAGGCCTCTCCTAGGCGAGACATACCTACTTCATTTGGGAGCTCACTTATCCAGCCCTTGTTTGCTTGCATTTGGCTTTAGATTTTATTAGTGATTGCTCTGTGCACACTAGTTGGCCTAGGGTTTACGTAAATAGAGAGTCTTTGCTATTTTTTGAGTCATTATGGATTCGAGTGCGGTTCCACACCGTTCTCGTCGGTTAGTAGGACTTCCGCCTTCTACTTCTCCTCCTCCTTTGGGAGAGGGACCTAGACAGTCCAGGCGGACTATGTCACACATTGATTCACACACCATGGAGGACCATTCAGAGAGTATTCCTGAGCCACCTCCTCCCATTCGTATTGACGATGGGGAACTCACTCCTACGTATGATCCTTCACTTGACCTAGCTGAGTTCGATCCTGTGATTTCCCAGATAGGATCCTTGCATGATAGACCTACTCACTCTAGGGCTAATTCCTCATTGACATGTTACCGGTATGGAATGCCGGAAGATGCTGAGACTCACTTTGAACCTGCCAGCACTAGCTACAGTAGTTATGCTACGATTGGTTTTCCTATGCACGATTTGACATTTCATGTTGAATCTAAATTCGAGCCTAGCACTATGCCTGGGGGAAATCCCATTCCTTACCTTGTGGAGAGGTTGGGGAGTACTAGTCACATTGCACCTTCCATCCCAGTGGTGGAAGCTACATCTTATCTCCCTCCTAGGTCTAGGGTTAGCGATTCGATTAGGATACCAGAACCGAGACGAGTGACGATAGGCGGTAGTACATATCTTATTACTTAGATTCCTCCATCTTCAGTTTCGAGTTCTTCAAATGTACATCCTCCACCTTATTCACGTGGTCCTTCGAGCCGATATATGGCTACGAGTCAGGTCCGTACTGCGGTTACTAGGCCGAATGTGTCTCAAGTTCACATATTGCCCGTTGCTTCGGGAGGCTATGTTCACGCTTCTAGTATTTATCTTGTTACTTCCGAGGCGTATATACCTACTTCTGGTATGTATGTTCCCCCTTTCAGAGCTTATCTTCCTACCTACGGAGTGTCCCATGGGACATCGCATGCCATGACCTATGGACCTTATTATGGGACGTAGTATGGACAGGTTTCTTCACCTTACGGAGGCGGGTATCAACAACCTGCTTACTCTCCTAATTACAGCTTCGTAGCCACTACTAGTCAAGGTCCACCTTACTATGGTACTTCCACACCACCCTATACGGGTTAGACAGGAGGAGGACACTATGGCCAAGGTCATGGTGGTGCTCAACCCTATGTGAACTAGGGAGTGGTCCATCGACCTCATCATCCTAGGCTCCCTTTCCTCGCGACGCTTAACCTTCCTGACTTATCGAGACTTACGATCGATCCCGTGGCTCATGACCTGGCTTGACCGGCTGTCCCTACCAAGCTTCCTTCGGACATACCTAAGTTCGAAGGCAAACCGGGAGAGGATCCGAGCGAACACGTTACTATGTTTCACCTTTGGTGCTCTTCGAATTCGTTACATCAGGACTCAGTCTGTTTGAGACTATTTCAATGCACCCTCACAGGGCCTGCTGCGAAATGGTATATAGAGTTGCCAAAGGGAGCTTTCGCTTTGTTTGATGATCTTGCAATGACTTTTCTTAATCACTTCCAGTGACCAGTGCGCTATGACATTGGTACTGAACTCTTGTCGACATTTCGGCAAGATAAAGCCACCCATATTTCTGATCACATTCAAGAGTGGCGTAGACGGAAGAGATTAATTAAAGCCTTTATACTGCCGGAGTTCCTTCTCGAGTGGTTCCTCAAGTCTTTATTGCCATATATCGCGAAGGATGTTTCCACATCCGGAGTGTAGAATGAGGAACGAGCGATCTTTAGGGCGCAGGAACTGGACTTGATCTATGCTCAATCCAGTTTGTTGTATGAGATTATTCCCAACGCTCCTCGTTCCAGTTTCAATCCCAAGGTCAAACCTGGACCACATGCCAATGGCATTGTGGGTTGTGCAAGTGCGAAACCTGCAGATTCGGTTGCAAAACAAGTTAGTCAATTGTCACTCAACCAATCTACTTCGGGACAAGCTACGGCTTCGTCTCAACCCGCCCAAATGGTGAATGTACTTTCTGTGTAATCGTCGGACCAGAAGGGTAACCAGCAGCCCGGATGGAATAGAAGAAAGGGTAAGAATAATAATCGAAAGGGTGGGAATAAGAATGAGAATGCTACTAATAATGACAAGAATGGTAAAAATGCTGGGGGGGACAAGCAAGTGAAACGTAAGGTTAAATTCCCTTGCAAGCTATGTAAGGATGATCACCTCACTTACTTGTGCCCTCGAATTGAAGAAGCTTCGAGATTCTTAGCACAAGGCCCAGCTGTGCTAATGAACCCTTTACCGCATAACCAGAATATGAACTCGAAGTCCCATGACCAGTCTAGTGAGAATGATCCACCAGAGACTAGCGCTCGTGGGTGCATTAACATGGTCTGTGGTACCAAGGTTGTGACTCATGCAAAAGATTATGGTTTGTCACAACCCAGCCCAGGCAAAGATCCTGATCCACCAGGAACCCCTTTGCGTATTGAAAAAAAGGCGGATAAACCTGAGGCTGCACCTCGCATTCCTAAGGGAGTCCTTAAGCACTCAGGGCATGATCCAAATGCCTGAGCCTCCCAGAATTATTCAGTTGTCGAGGACTTGGGCCATACTCCTTGTGTGATGTATGCATTGGAAGTGCTTCAGAGTTGTCCTTCGCAAAGGAAGGCTTTGCTATCTGCTCTTGGTGTGAACGGTGATGATTCTTCCTCAATGATCAAATTTGAAACCACACGACATCAGCCTCACTTGCCCTACTATGTGTCGCTTTTGGTACACGTAGAATGTCTTAATATGATCATCAAGCGCACTGTGATTGATGAGGGCGCTACTGCCTCTGTGATGTCTTTGTCTTGTTGGAAGGGTCTCGGTTCTCCTGAGATTTTGAAATCAGTGACTATGTTAACTGCTTTTGATGGGAGATGTTTTAGGCCACATGATATCCTTCCGTCCCTTAAGGTCCGTTTGGGGGGGAATACCGTCGCGATAGAGGTTGAGGTGGTTGATGCGCCCCTCGACTACAATCTCTTGCTGGGTAGGAACTGGATGTATAGTATGCAAGCCATTGCTTCTTCCTTGTTTCGCGTTGTATGCTTTCCACATAATGGGAAGATTGTAATGATTGATCAAATGGCATTCAAGAATCCGCCTGCTACTACATCTTCGGGAGCTTCGGTCCCGATCGTTGACCACTCTCAGCCAGCAACTGGGAGTGTGGGTGTAGGCATGTATCCATCCCTCATGGGAAGCTTTAGTTGTCCTGCACCGGTCCTCATGATAGGATATTGTTCTGATGAGGCTTCAACTTCTACGACCTTGGTGTCTTTTCGCACGACTCATATGGAAGATCCTTGGAATCTTCCTACGCTGAGTATTTCGAGTGAGCCTGTCGAGACCAATGTGCCGCTTCCTGCAGCCATGATAGATTATCAAGCCAATCTTAAGAGTGTTGCAGAGCCTTGTTCTTCCTCTTCATGGACAGAGGAGGAAGACCCCTATGTGCTGTTGGCATGGGCAGTACAGTCTTCTCATGCCCACGACTGCCTTGACACGGTTTTTCCTTCAGATGAAGTGATCATCGAGGCCATGTTGGGTGTTGATCCGCCATGGGAGGAACTTCATCATAGATCATATTTCCTTCCACTACTTGACCGTTTGGAGCATGAGGATTATAGGGAGATTCTTAGTCAGAGAGTTGGTAGTCCCATGGTTCCATTAAGCTCTCCTGGTCAGATGGCTGATGGAAACATGGTGAACATATCTTCCACGATTCCTATCAACATCTCTCGAAATCCTGGCACCATTGAGAGTGTCTATATTGGTGCGGAATGTTCCCATGCTGATATTCTCGAGTACACCAAGCTATTCAAGGAATTCCGTGATGTTTTTGCTTGGTCTTATGATGAGATGCCGGGTATCGAGCCTCGGATTGTCAAACATGAGATTAAGAATTACCCTAATGCTAAGCCTGTTCGACAACGTTTACGCGCTGTGAATCCTAGGAAAGCACCCGCCATTAAGGCAGAGATAGAGAAGCTGTTGAAAGCCGATTTCATCTATCACATTCCCTTGACGGAGTGTGTTTCAAACCCTGTTCCAGTGGATAAGAAGCAGCGAGCAATCCAAATATGCATTGATTTCCGTGATTTGAATCGTGCCTGTCCTAAGGATAACTTCCCCACACCATTTATAGATCATATTTTGGATGAGTGTGCGGGTAGCGAGGTGTTCTCCTTCATGGATGGCTTTTCCGGGTATAATCAAATCCAGATTAAACCTGAGGACCAACACAAGACTGCATTTATTTGTCCTTGGGGAACGTGTGCATATCGAAAAATGCCTTTCGGCCTTAAAAACACCGGAGCTACATTTCAGCGGGTGATGACCTTGATTTTCCACGATCTCAAGTCTATTATTGAAGTATTTTTGGATGACCTCGCTGCTCATTCTCGTATGAGAATGCGTCATCCCTATCACTTGAGATTGGTATTCGAAAGATGCCAGCACTATTCAGTTAGATTAAATCCTCATAAGTGCATCTTTTGTGTGAAGTCAGGTCATTTATTGGGATTCATCGTTTCAAAGGAGGGTATAAGAGTCGACCCCTTAAAGGTTGAGGCAATACTTCAGTTGTCTCCCCCGAAGAACATTTGTCATCTTCAGTGTTTGCAAGGCATGGCAAAATTCTTGCGAAGATTTGTTGTCAACTTTGCCAATTTGACTAGAGGCTTCATGCATCTCTTGAAGAAGGATACTCCCTTTGAATGGGATGAGCGAGCCCAGGAGTCCTTTGATGCACTCAAGCGAGCCCTAGCATCGGCCCCGGTGATTAGTCCTCCGGATTATAGCCGTGATTTCCTATTATATGTGGCCACGTCTTTAGAGACAATTGGTATGGTTTTGGTTCAAGAGGATGAGGAGCTCTAAGAGCATGTCATATATTATCTGAGCCAAAACCTTATTGACGCAGAGATTCGTTATTCTCATGTCGAGAATCTTGCTTTAGCAACTGTACATGTGGTTCAGCGTTTGAGACATTATATTCTCCTTTGCCATACCTTGGTTGTGGCCCATGTCAATACATTTCAATTCATCCTCACATGAAGGATGATTGGGGGAAAGTATAATAAATGGATTGTCATTCTGCAAGAATTCGATCTCGAATTTGTTTCGGCAAATTCGAAGAAGTCGTTAATTTTTGCAGAGCTTATATTGGATTTCCTGAGCGAGGCCGAGGAGTTGGTTTGTGAGGATACGTTTGTCGATGAACATATCTTCTTAATCTCAACGTCTGACTCATGGTATGGAGATATCATAGTATATCTGCAAACACAGAGGACCCCTACTCACCTCTCGTGAGATGAATGACGACGATTACATCACGTCTCGAAGAACTACCTTATAGTGGACAATACTTTGTACCACCGTGGGGTAGATTCCATTTTACGACGTTGTTTAACTCATGTGGAGGCTGAGGTTGTGCTGAATGATTTCCACGGAGGGGTGTGTGGTGGTCATTTATCTAGGCTTTCTACAGCTCAAAATATTTTGAGAGCGGGTTATTTCTAGCCGTCGATCTTTAAAGATTACGTTGATGTAGTCAAGAGGTGCCACCCTTTCCAGGTGTTCACATGGAATATGCGCTCGAATCCTGCCCCGTTACATCCCGTTATCACCGCCAGTCCCTTCACCAAGTGGGGGCTCGATTTTATGGATTGCAACCAAGATTCGGTTGGGGGGCACCATCATATTATAGTGGCTGTGGATTATTTCATGAAATGTGCTGAAGCAATGCCTACAGTAAAATCCGACGGTGAGACAGCCGCTCACTTCGTATTCAACCAAATAATTACTCGGTTCAGGATTCCGAAAGAGCTTGTCACTGACCATGGCTCACACTTTCAGAACCGTATGATGGAAGATTTGGCATCCAAGTTAGGGTATAAGAAAGAGCACTCCTCTTCTTACTACCCCCAAGAGAATGGACCGGTTGAAGCAGTGAATAAATCACTCAAGTCCATTCAACGAACCATCGCATAAAGCAAGACGAATTGGCATATTATGTTATACCCTTCTTTGTGGGCATATCGAACCGCGGTTAAGACTGCCATTGGTTTTTCTCCATATCAGCTTGTGCATGGAGTGGAGTCAATATTGCCGGTTGAATGCGAAATCCCTTTGTTGAAGCTAGCTGTGGAACTCTTACCAGACACTTCACCTTTGGAGGAGCGTTTGGTCCACCTTGAGCAACTTGATGAGCAGTGTCGAGATATCTTGGTGGCTCTAGAGGTTAATAAACATTGCGTTAAGGTCCAATATGATAAGTCTGTCCATCCAAGAGTGTTTAGTGAAGGAGACTTGGTCCTTTTGTGGGATCAATCGAAAGAACCCTTGGTGGCAGGGAAATTTAATCCTATGTGGCGTGGTCCTTACGTGGTCAAGCGTGTCTTCGAGAAGGGTGCCTATGAGTTAGTCGATTACAAAGGCACAGCTTTGGCGGAGCCTAGAAATGGGCTCTATCTCAAAAAATACTATGCATGATCTTTAGCCAAGGCTGCTTGTTGTATATTATTGTACAACTTTGCATAGTTAGGTATTTTCTTATCGTGATCGGGTTTGTGATTAGTTTTCATTTCTTTTGGCAGATGTCAATGGAATCTTCCACCTACATAGGATTCACAGATGGTGCAAGCCGTCACACTCAACACTCAGCCTCTGCTGCCTGGGTGATATATACTCCTATGGGTCAGGTACTGTCTTCAGGAGGTGTATGTCTATGGCCATATTCCAACAATGTTGCTGAATATAGCGCTATTATTGAGATTCTATGGGATGCCAATTCAGATGGCGTTCCATCTCTTGAGGTACGCCTTGATTCAGAGTTAGGAGTGTCACAGCTCAATGGTTTGTACCATGTTAGAGATCCAACATTATTGAGAAGGTTCTTACGTGTGAAATTGTTAGAACGACAATTTGAAAGTATAACATATATACACATTCTAAGAAATGATAATCAAATTGCTGACTCATATGCTAACTACGTGTTAGATTGGCATTTGTCTCATTCATAATAAATTAATCACAAACATTTTTACACATGTAAATAAATAAACTGGTCACCATAAAACTTTTTATATATATCAAAAATGTGGTAATACATAGTGTCATATACAAAAGTGGGGCTTTTAAATCCACCATCATATAATACATGGTCATACAAAACATATACACTCCCAGGTGTCTAATCCTGTGGAAGAGGAGGGTTGTGATCATGATACGTCACTACGACTCTAGCTAGCCACTGGAATAAATGCACCCATGCGCGTGGCACGCCCACCACCTGTCGCTGCATGGCCTCAGGCAAGTCCTCGATTTGTGCCATGGGAACTCTATGAGTCAGTCTCACAAAGTTGGTATGAATGCTCTCGAGCGTTCGCTCCGCATCCACACATGTGATGTCGTCCCCTTTTCCCCTCCGTCTATGATGTGGGAAGCCCTCTGGTCACCATGGTCCCACATCTGCACATGAATGGTAGATGTCTATGTTTTGTCACACAAAAACATGTCTTTTTGATTCCACATAATCAAAAAAATACAAAAAAATTAAATAACTCAAAAAATTTAAAAAGAGCGAGAGTCGAGATTCGGTACCTATGTCTCCATATGCCGATCCTGGTGGCAATGGCATGTCCAGATCCCCCTGGAAATATATCCCTCCATAGGGGTAGTCATATATGGCAAAAATATGTCATCGCCACCATGGAAAGAAGTCAGCTGGATATGGGTTGGCCACCCTACCACCCCCCAGTCTGCTCATAGCATCTGCCCAACGCCGTTGGGCCGGATCTCAAACCCCATGGAGAGGAACGTCCACTCTAGGGCTCAATCTTGGAACATGCTCAAAATGCTGCTGAACCCGAAGTTCCATATCCTGCCTGCCTTACACTCACTGAGCTGGTGTTTCATGTTGCTCAATAGTGTAGTAATCCAGTCATATATGGTCGGTCTCATACACTCCACCGCATAGAACATCAGTGGCCGCGAGGCCTAATGGAGTGATGCTAAGATTGCTATCCTGCCCAGCGTCAGTAGTATGGCCTTTAGGCCTAGCACCTGTATAGCATTGGTGGGGACTTGACTCCCCACCTTCTCAGTATCTGGGTAGCAGTACACAACTACGTACTCATCGATAGTTAGGCCACCACCTGGCCCACCTCGGGAATGAAGGTTAACCACCTCCCCTCATTTAGATAGACCTATGATAAAGTATATGTCTTCCACCTCTATGGTGAGAGACATCCCATCAATCCGGAAGGACTCCGAGTCTGGATCCCAATAGTCTACCAGTATCTGTAGCAGTCTTGGTTTGGCCCTCAAACCACCAAGACACCAAAACTTGTAGAGTCCACATGCACGTAGAGCCTGTTGAGCCATTATGTCGGCCCTTACTGCTTCCTCTACTTCACCATGCTCACGCTCTTTCCATTCTAGCACCATCCTACAAGAGAAATTGCCAAATTGTCCATTAGATTCTTATAAATTCATATGCGCGCTCGCATATGCGACTCTTTTGCAAACAACCGTGTATGTACGTGGTTTCTAGCCCCTTTTCCGCGTATAACCAGCCCTATACGCGGAAAAATCTTCGATATCCACGTGGGCCGCAACGCTCATGTAGAGATCGCCTTTAAAACCTCATTTAACCATGAAAATCAACAAAAATTGTATCAAAATGCAAGAGGAGAGCATGAGTAAATACCTGGAAGAAACGGTTGTGAATTCCGCCAGTTGGATCTCCTGGAATTTGTAGTTGAAAATCAGAGCTCCAATGGGTAAAAGTTACAAATGATTTATATTTTTTACTATTTATAAAAAAAATTTCAAATATTTGAAAATTTTTAACCCCTTTCCTATAGTTTTGACAGTTTCTAACCATTTTGGACCGTTTCTGACATAATTTGTGATGTGGAAGACCATTTTCAGTGCCGTTTTAGCCATTGGATTGAACCTTTCGTATTGATCTCAAGTATAATGTCTACACTGGCATATAGGTTACGTTCACCACCGTTTGCATTTTGCATGACCTTATGACCATGTCATCATATCCTTCGGTACGAACCCACTCTATTATGTCACGGAACCTTCTTGCTACTTTAGAAGTGGCATGATACGAGTGGTAGAGCTTCACCTTACATGGGTACCCTAGTTAGTGCCTTATTTGCATTTGGTGCCCATGCCGACGTTTTCTCCTTTAGGGTGTGGGAGTCCGTTGTATAGTACTGCCATGACGTTTTGCAAGAGCCTCATACTCCTCTTGATATTATGCTGGCCTGTTTCCCTCCGGACCCCCCTATGTCAAGTTGTGAATGCATTATCATGAGCTTTGCCTTCCTTATTGAGCTTTATGCTGGCACCCCTGACATTGCATTTCAGCCATATAGCCCGAGCTTGTCTCATGTCTAGCCATGCAGAGCCATTTTTTATCCTTCGTAGCTTGATTTCCCTTTTTACCGGGAGGAGATTTTCCCCCGAGTGTCGATATCCTACACATGTACCCTTTCATTGAGCATAGGTATGTTCCACTGCTTGGAACTAGTTTGTTTGCCCTTATGACACTCATCTCTTCCTAGTTTGTAACTATAAAGCTAGTTTATTCTTTTTTGAAGCTTTTCAAATAACTGAAAAAGTCCAAAAAAAACCAAAAAGCCGGACAAGGAAATATGTTATCTTTGGCAGCTGTCGAGTCGTGTCGCCTTCGAATAGAGCACTGTATATCACATCCATTGGTTGGGTTATAGTTTGACTTTAGGAGCTGTACTCGTTTGTCTGAGTTTATCTCCACCGACTGGTTAAGCTTCCAGTCCCTGTGGAGCCTTTGTTGATGCCTCCTATGTCACAGAGATGTCCCAGTTTGTATATCAAGTCTATGCTACCTTTATTCAGTCACCATATGCCGTTATGATCTTGTTCGAAGGAAGTTGAAACCTATGTCGGCCATTCCTCAGTTATCTTGACTTTGCATGTCGACCATTCCCAGTACAGTTACTGGTTCGTGCACCTTATGATCGAGTCCTTCCACATTATACAGCTTTGCTGAGTACCTCATTTTGGATGATGGGGGATGCCTTAATTCCCTCTGTCCAGTGGATTTCATCCCATCGACTTCAGATCATCTATTCTGGGATTGGAATCTAGAGTCCTTTTGAGTGTCTTGAGACTTGCAGTCATCAGTGGCAAGTTCTCTCACCATCGACAGTTTCTTGGGAATACATCAATGTCCCCTAATCGATGGATCCTCTCAAGTGTTCGACCTCAACACATTTATTCACACTTGTTAGTTTGCACTCTAGTACCTTGATTCCCATTTTCATTATCGGTGGGTAATCTCGCGTCTGTTAACGGTATACATCAATGACCGGTAATCAGACGATGGACTACTATGTTCGACCTCGACACCCCTATTCGCATAGTAGGACATGTACTCGTAGCGGTGTGTGTAGAAGACTTTCTATATTGGTGGCATCTCCTATACACTACCTCCTTGATCGTGCCAGTGTTCATGAGATTTCAGCTCTCGTGACTTGATACCAGTGTATGTCAGATATTTCCAGCCACTATGGAGATATTGATCTATTGTATATCTTCAGCCATTTTGGAGATCATGGTTCTTTGTATATCTTCATTATGGAGATTCTGATCTATATATATTGTAGGTGGTGATGACCACATATGTGATATCATGTATTATGCGTATTCATGGCCATTGTACTCTTATGTATCCGGGACTGCTATATGTACTTGCAGTTAGATACAAAGTTGTATTATGGTACTATGCTGATTGGGTGGCTGGTCTTCCATTTGGGATCCTTCATCACTCCACTTCTGGGATGGACTTATTATGTATTTTGGCCATTGTATGACTCCTCTGACCTCACACATTAGGGGGCATCTGTTATAGCGGATTTTAACACTCTAGGTGAATCACACTTTGTATGGCCTTCCCCTGTCCTGCTGCAGACTCTTTAGACCCCATGGACAATCTTTTATCCTTTGATGTTTCCTTGATCATCCCTAAAACCATATGAAAAATGATATACACGGATTTTAACCCGATAACCGTGTACATACGCGGGTTTGACCCCAATAACCGCGTACATCGGGATGTGTGCATAATCCAAATCCTTTTGGAGTTTTCCTTGACTTGGATCTGACTCATTCGACTCCTGGCCTTCCATATGCCTTGAGATCACTCGGATTTGACCTTTCAGTATCCCTTTGAAAGCTATATAAGGAACCCCTTGGTACATTGAAGGCATATAGAGAGAATTGAGAGCAAATAAACTATAGTCCATTGTTGCCGGAATTTATACTTGAGTCTGCATCCCTTTGTCCCTTGGAGCACTTTTGTGTTCTTCCCAAGCTTGCCTTTAACTAGTGAGCTTGCTATTGAGAGATGGAGGATTGAGGTGGTGGAGGCCCAAGTGGGGGATTTAGTTTCTCCGGTTCGCAGACGTGCCGTCAGAGGTTGTATCTATCTTGTAATATTTGATTTATATTAATAGAAATATATTTTCCTGTCCAATGATGTGTATTTGATTGAATATTTTATCCATGGGAATATGTCAAATGCTTTTACATTATTGATTATATATGCTAGAATAGATCTAACACCATGATATATAGTATGCTTGTATTGTTTACTTGTTGTTGAGGAAGTATTGTATCAATTCAAGCTGAAGATTGGAAAGCTCAATGAGGATCTACTTCAACCGTCCGGAATAAGGTATGAGGTCTGATCCTTTAGTGTTAGACATTTTATTTCTATTGCATATTGGGAAAGATTGATTTCTAGAGTCAAAGCTGTCTATTGTGGTACCCCTAGCCATAGGAATTTCTCTCCATAACATGGATATGGTGCATAAGGGAGTTGTAAAGATCATGTATGCTCCTACAAAGGAACAAGTTGCTGATGTATTGACTAAGCCTCCATCTCATGTAAATTTTGAACACTTTTGAGACAAGATTGGTGTAGTCCAAAATGACCTCCATTGAAAGAGGGAGCGATGATGATGTGGTAGGTTTCATGTTGCGGTGGTGTGGTATCTCAGTCTAGGTAGGGTATGTCTGGATAGGATTGTTTGGACCGAGATGGTTAGTAAGCCATACATGGCATGTTTGATCATAGGGGGATTAGTATGTATGGATAGGATTGTTTGTCCCAAAGGGTTAGTAATCTAGGCAAGGATTGCTTAGTCCCCAGGTAGATCCATTTGTATGGATATGATTGTTTGACCTGAAAGGTTAGTAAGTTAGACAAATTCCCAATGGGTATATTAGAGAACCCACAATTATGCTACTTTAGATGTACTAAGGGAATGCTGATGTGGTTCCAACACCTTGTGCTGATTGGAACATTTCTATGTTGCTGATGATGATGTTGTTCCAACATTTCTATGCTACCGATGATGATGTTGTTCCATCATTTCAATGCTATTGATGATGATGTTGTTTGAGCATTTCTATGCCATTGATGAAGATGTTGTTCCAACATTTCTATGTCGATGATGATGATTTTGTATCAACATTCTATGATGATGATGATGTTCCAACATCTCTATGTTGATGATGCAAACAATGATCTAGCATTTATTTGTTGATGATGTTGCTTTAGCACTAACATGCTAATGTTTTTGTTGTTGTTCCAATATCTACATACTGATGTTACAAATGATGATGATGTACAAGTATTCACCTACTAATGTCGTAGATGATGATGTTCCAGTATTCACATACTGATAATGTTCCAATATCCACATACTGATGATGTTCCAGATGATGATGATGTCACAATATCCACGTATTGATGATGTTGATTGTGATGATGATCCAACAGTTCCATGACGACGATGACGACGATGATGATGCAATTCCATATTGATGATGAATATATATGATGTTGTTCCAAAAATTCCTATGACATATAGAGAATCACCAATTAGTTGTACAGTTGTTGATGATTATGTTGACTTTTGTAGAATACCTTCCTAGTTAAGAGGGAGTGTTAAAACAAAGTAACTTCGGAAGATATTCTATTTGCATTCCTCCTTCAAGAGATGTCACTGATGTAATTGGTCATGTAAGAGTCATTGAATTAATCAATGTAAACCTCTAGATGTAAGTCGGGTCAATAATACCCATGAGTCATTGTAATAAATATTATTTTGGTAATTTCACTAGACAAGTTGACCTTGTCAGTTAGACAAGTCAACCCAATTAGGTTTTAGGACAATTGAAGAGTCAAATATAAATAGAGATGTGCCTCCTTCATTTTTCATACACTTCACTCAAGCAAGTTTTCTAGAGAGAGAAGAATAAGCGCGTTGGAGAGAGAGGAGTTTGTTGTCTTTGGGTTTTACACTGTCTTCGTTGAGTTCTATATTGAGGAAGTCTTGCGAGGTTTTTTCCCTTGTTGTTTCCTCATTGAATATATCTATGTTCATTGTGTTGTTGTGCTTGTTGTTCTTTCAATGATCCTACTATTTTGAATTGTTTTAGAATACATGTTTGTAGGAATTCTGCAACCGATGCAGACACCACTTGTTCCTCTACCCTATATGGTACAAGCATAGAAAAAAAAAACCAAAGCAATATATCCTTTCCCTAGATGATTAATCTACTAATGAAATCACTCTTATACCTCAGATATGCAAGCTTTATTCTTTGTTTCACTGCTCTCCATGCAGTCTACAGTACCTATAAAGAAGCATCAAGAAAACAAGACAAACAAGATGAGAGTAACCAGATAGATTAACAATCTATATTAGTGATCAAGGAATCTAATAATAATTAATTGATATTAACACAAATCAAATATGGGAAAGGGGAACACTTTTGTATTAATCAAATAAGAAGGTAAAGTTACAACCAAATCCTTGATGTTGACAACTTTGTCTTCCACAATGGTCTTACAACACACTCACAACACTCCACACTCACACAAAGCTCTTTGCAAACAAACTCACTCAACTTTGCCTTAATACCAAACTTCAATCCAACAACATAAGGATGCTCTTCTTGGTCTCTTTTCACATAGTCCATGAAGGCTTCTTTCATAGGCCAAGGGAGGCTCATATGAGATGATATTCTTTAGGAAATGGATAGGGGATGATACCTATGGGTGAGGAGGTCGAATTCCACCTCTCCCTAGATTATAAGAACCACCTCTACGAGGGAATTCATATGGAAGCTTCTCAAATATTCCTTTTTTCCCATTTTAGCTCTATCGACACTTTCTACATAGAGGGTAAAGGCGTTGATGCTTCTTGTGAAATAGGTAAAGGTAATGGTGGTGCCTGATGTCAATAAGCAACAGGCATCGACGCTTTGTCATAAGGGAGAAAGTGCTCCATCCTACTCAACAGTGGGAAAAAACATCCAGAAGAATCCTTGGACAAGTTCTCTGAAGGGTGCTCAGGCATCAGTGGATATTTTAGGTGCAACAAAATCCCCCCAAAGTATGAATCTAGAAGGATGTGATAGGTGAAATGATTTGTTAGATATCAAGCTGGTATCAAAGGAAAATATAGACTAGCTCACGGCTGAGATAATACCAGTAACTCACTCTTCTAACTCAACCATGGCTGCGGACCAATACACTGCAGATCCATGAAGATGACTATGTCATGGATACCATGAATACACTGTAGATCCATGATCAATGACGTAGAAAGTGGAACATGGATACAGAACATACAAAGTAGATCCATGTTATCCAAACTCATTACTGGACATAGCCACCAAACATACAATGTGGATCCATTTCATGAATTAAAATAATCTTCCATTGCAACCTGAGGATAGACAATTATGCAGATTAAACCTAACTTCTCAAGGTCTTCATTCCAATACCCAAACGATATGATTCTAGCAATGCAAATAGATGTCTTGATGTCAAACATGGTAGAAACCACTTGATTACCAGTCATTAATGTATACTATTAACAAGTGCAAGGGAAATCACCATTGATTTCAATGATCCTTAAGGTATCTCAATACAATATCTCAATTGTGAATAAATGTTTTGAAGTCGAACACTTGATAGAATCTTTCGATCATAGGTCATTGATGAAACCCTACTGTCGAAAGCAAGGAAACCTTCCATTGAGGCATGCAGGATTCAAGGCACTTAACTTGGTTTCTAAATATAATTCATGGATGATGTGATAAAGTCGACAAGAATATACTTATCGAAGGAGGGCCATGACGTTTCCCCCATCACCGACACAAAACATGGAACAAAAGTTGATTTTGAAGGGATGAAACAACCATGAAACTGACTCAGACACGACTGAATTTATAGGAAGGTAAAGTTACTGACGAGTTGGATTGCAAAAGGACATTCTTTGAACAAATTGCAGCACAAAAAATATGTTGGAAACATTGACTTGAAGAGACAGAAACCAGATGTAATGCAAGGAATATGATGATGCATTCTTTGAATTGACTCAAAGGAGTCAGGTGACTCATGAAAGTGGATCGACTCGAAGACAACCTTAATACCCAACTATTCAGAAATGCAAATGCAAACAGGTTCCATGTTCAAAGGTGGACTATGAGATGCCATCGATACAGATGAAAAGATATTCCCCTTTCCCTTAATTTCCCCATAACGAAGGATGAGTGCCTCTTTTTCGTTTTTACGAGTTCAAAGAGGGTAACAAACACTTGTTATAGATCATTGGAAGATGATTCCATTCTCATATGTTTTACGAACCTAAGAAAGGAGAGTATCATTCTCAAAATAGGGTCTCTCAATGTTTAATTTAACGAGTCCATTGAAAGCTAACTCGATATCATTCACGTTTAGAGAGTTTGAATGAAGACAAAAGAAGACTCCAAAAGGTCCTTTTTCATACGATTTAGTCCCTAGGGCCCAAAATAGTATAAAATAATGCCCAAGAGAACTCTTCTAGCTGAAGTCAACTAGAATATTCCTTTTTCGTAACTAGTCAATCCAAATCGAAAAAGGGGTAAACTATCGTCAGAAAGAAGACACTTAAAGTACTTTTACGAGCGTGAAGAAGACAAGTTCATTTGACAATATTTTTCGTATTTTAAGGAGTCTCAAAAGAGTTTAAATGTGACTCCATAAAAGGTCATCTTTTTCATAAACCATTTTTAATGAGTCTCAAAAAGTAGAAAAAGTATACACGATATCCTTTTAGTAGGTTTTTAACGAGCATGTCAAAGGTATAAATGATGCTCGATACTTTTTCATCTTATCCCAAAGTGTGAAAAAGACAAAAGAAACTTCCGACATAGCCATAACACTTCATAAATATGACCTGGAATCTTTTAAAAATCAAGTTAGGACCAATTTCATATAAAAAAATATAAAGTAAATGGTAAAAAACCCCAAAATTAAAATATTTTAATTTTAATAATGAAAATAAAAATAAAAATTACTAAAAAAAGAGGGTAAATAGTGATTTTTTACCATTGTGACTTTTTTTACCACTGTGAGAGTGAAATTGGTGAATGATAGTTTATTTTTAGTTGCAGATTTTGGGAGTTGTGGACCACCTATGTACAAACCGCTTGGACCAGGTAATAACTAACTCTTATCCCTTGATTTTCACCGGCTCATTTTTTGTTTTAAAGTTCAATTTTTTGTTTTTTTTGGGAAAATTCCCCAAGGGGTAGAGTGCATACAGGATGGCACCTTTTTCCCTTTCGGGATATGCACCAACGTATCCATCGAAAGACGAAAGGGTGCTGAAGGTGCTCTATCATCTAGGGGCAAAGGCGTCAATGCTCTGTCCTACAACAGACAGTGCTCCAACGACCGTGACACCCAAAAAATCAAGACAGAGTCATTTTTAAGAGGTTTTTCTTTCTTTAAACAATTTATACTTGCTTCTAATAGGTGTTTGAATGTTTTCACAGGTAAAACTAGAGGCAATATGGTCATATGTAAAGAGAGACAACACGAGCTGGATGACCTCCAGGAAGCAACGATCCAGTTACTTTGAGGGCCCTCTGTGAGTGTGGGCTCCTCAAGTTTTTTTGGATACCAGGGATGAGAGCCTATGTGCGGCTGCTAGAGCATATGATACAGATGTGGGATCCTGACTAGCGGCATTTTATAGTGGGTAACCACACTCTCATAATAGATGTAGAAGAAATCTATTTTCTGACTGGTCTATCCCGTAGGGGAATACCAATGGCATTGATAGGACCACAAGGTGGTGAGGGATCCGTTGATGACTTGATTGATGACCACTGCTCAATAGGGACTCGTTCAATTGGTGGGAAATTTTCTATCAAGCACATTATAGACATGACATTGAGGACTATAGCATTTACCATTGAGAAGGTTACAGTTACTAGGTCGGCTCACTTGACCACGTGGGTGCATATGCTGTATGTCTTGGAGTGCATGCCTCCCACTATATTCAATTGGAGTGAGGGTCTCTTGGTTAGATTGAAAGATCAAGCTAAAGCGAGATGAAGCACCTTGGTTATGGGGAGATAATAGTATCCTTCTTCCTGAATAGGGTCCCATTGATGATGCCCCAAGTTATGCTGAGCAAGATGGATGCAGAGGACCCATGAATGAGTAGGTGGGTGGATTTAATGGAGGTGGAGGAGGCCCCAGAGTCACCTAAAGGAAAACCATTTTTTTTTGGCTAAGGATTCAACTTTTGATGATAGAGGACTATGCCTACATGGGGACTAACTTCCATGAGGATCTTGACCTTTGGCTTCCAGAGGCAGAGTAGTGGGATGACCGAGGTAAGAAATAACCCATTACCCTTTTTTTTTGTATTTTTAATTTTATATTTGATTTTTATGTCGTAATGCTGAGATGTACAAAATTGTCTTGTGTAGATGTTGGGCCTTCCCATCCAGCTGGAGCCTTGCACATAGAGAGGCGAGGATCATTCTGAGAGATGGTGATCCACTGCACCAAGGAAAATGAGGAGCTCGACGAGATGGAGGATAACCTATAGTGTTTGACTATGGGGATTCCAGACATCTCCAATGATTATCTAACTAGGCGCTACCAGCGCCAGACTGCAGGGGTTTCATGCTGCTTCGAGAGGCTACTCCATAGAGTGGCTTGGGCCGTGATGTGCTACCATGAGAAAAATCACAAGGATTAGCCCTTAGTGGCTCCCACATTTTTGTACTGTACTTATACTGAAAGCTTCGAAGCTTCAATTTTTTCCCTATATATATGTATTTTTAAACTATGGCAGTCTCAAAATTTCGGTGATCTAAAAGCTTGATGTTACAGTCATGTTTGTATCTCAGCTTTAGTTTTATATATATATGAAAAAACTTTTATCTATAGGCGTGTATGAAAATGTGATGTGTGAATGTATGCCTACTATGAATCCAATGCATGATTTTATGTTAAAATTAACTTAACTATGAGTAATATACCAATATAGGACAAAGTTTGCCAGGGAATATGCCACAACATTTAAATGTCTTGGAACGTGTTGATAAGAAACTTGCTCAAAATACCTTTCTAAATTCCTAACTCTTCAGAATGTATGAAGGAGTAAGGGGTTCCAAATGGTGTAGACTTAGTTTAATTGATGCACAACATACTCCGAGTCTAAGTAAACCCTAATTTCTCTTACATAATTAATGAGGGCTTCCGTCAACAATCCAATCTGTGAGATTGTTGGTGGAGGGACCCAAACAAGTACCCCTTGAACTCACCGAATCACATGTAGGAGAGTAAATCACCCAAGCTTCTGATGCAAGATTCAAGGTGTAACAATTAGCACCATCCGCAAAACTGATAAAGGTGGTCATCTGTCCATTAAACATGGGAATTACATAAGTCGGATTGAAAAAAACACATCTTATATCACACAAAAACCACAATTTTTAAAGAAACACACAACACTCTATAAACAATATTTACAATAAAACTATGCTAGATGATCTAGGCATAGTATATTTTGAGATATATCCCGTTGCGGGGATCTCCCAAGGGTATCCCATCATAATCCATTAACTCATATGTGCCTTTCTCTAAAACATGACTGATTACATAATGGCCATGCCACATATACTCTATTTTCCCTGCCCCCAACTTATCATGTTTCCGGTCATAGGTCAAGACTAGGTCTCCTTCATTAAAAGAGCGGGGTTGAATAGATCTATCATATTGTGCTTTCATTCGTCATTTGTGTGCCTAATTTTCTAAGGAAACATCATGACAAGTTTCATCAAGCTTGTTTAAATATAGTAACCATTCTTCTTCTAGGGTGGTATTGGGAAAAAATTCTACAACAAGCTTCAGAGAAGGAATCTCACACTCTATTGGAAGAGTGGCCTCTAGATCAATTGGAATGGAGTGAAACCAATGGAAGTTTTTACGGTAGTCCTATAGGCCCAAAGCACAGAAAAAAGTTGCAAATTCCAATTATACTTAGCCTACCCTACCATCCACTGAAGCATAGTTTTTAAGACTTTATTGATTGCTTCAACCTGGCCATTGTCCTGTGGATAGTAAGGTGTATATTTATCATGACGAAAACCTAATTTTGCACTTAATTCTACCATAGTCTTATTTTGGAAATGTGACCTATGATCAGTCTTTTAATGGCCTTAGGAATCCTGAATCTAGAAATAATATGGTTAAAAAGAAAAAGTGCAGCCTTCTTTCTATCTTCAACATATGTGGGCATAGCCTCAGCCCATTTAGTGAAGTAATCCACAACCATAATAATGTAGCCATTCCCCCTGGCTGAGGTAGGTATACAGTGCATGAAGTCTATGCCCCATTTTGCAAAAGGGCCAACTGCTACGACAGGATGTAATAGAGCTGGGTGGGTCCACTTTTTGGATGTCAATAGTTGACAAGGTGGGATTTTTTTACAGTTTCAATACAATCCTTTAAGATCGAGGGCCAAAAATACCTAGCGCATAAAATCTTCTGGGAAGTAGCCAACCCGGAGAGGTGACCACCACAAGCTCCAGAGTGGCAATCATTTAAAATGATTTCAGCTTCATCATGAGTGAGACATCTTTGTAAGATGGAGTCAATGCCACAATGGTATAACATGTCATTGATACTGAGATAATAGTTGTCTTGGTGGTAGATGCGATGACGCCTTTCATGAGTTGCAATAGTATGATATTGTTGAGTCTGGAGATAGAGAATGAGATCTCCATACTAGGAGTCAGACTTACTAGCGAGGAACAAAGATTCATCAAGAAATGAATCAATGGGCTCTATTCCTTCAGTAATATGGGGAAGGTCACACATAAGATCAACGAAGACAAGGAACTTCTTAGAACTAGTTTTGGAAAATTCTGACTCAAACTCCTGGAGAATGACAATCCAACATGAGTATTTTCCCGCAAGTACTTGACGAATTAAGATATAATAAATGGGGTTATATTGCACATAGACAGTAGTTGTACAGAGCAAAATGTAAGGATGCAACTTCTGGACCGCGATGACCGTGTCTAGAGCAAGTTTCTCCACATGTGAATAGCGAGTTTCTGAGTCTAAAAGACTCTCACTTACATAATATATCACATGTTCTTGATCGTTGTCATCGGTCTGGTCTAAGACCATATGAATGGTTGAAAGTGATACAACCACATATAGGGAATAACCCTTTGTATAATCTGGTGGTTGCAAAACAAGTGCATGCGTAAGAGTGTGTTTGAGGTTGTTGAATGCGTGCTGCGCCAAGTGATCCCAAACAAAGGGGGTATCCTTTTTCAAGAATCACATGAAACCATGTGTCTTTTCAGCATAATTGCAGAGGAAATGATGTAAAAAATTTTCCTTCCCTTGCAAAATTTGGAGTTCCGTAATGTTGGTGGGGGTGGGTAGAGCCAGGATAGCTTCAGTTTTTAGAGGGTCGATATGGATGCCATCCTTGGACACAATATATCCAAGCAGTCGATCGGTATCAACAAAGAAAACACATTTATGTGAGTTTAATCGAATGTTAAAGTGGTGACATTTGAGAAAAATGTCTCTCAGATGATCAGCATGGTGATCCCACTGCTTCGAATGAGTAGGCAGGTCATCAAGATAAGGTTCCACAATGTGTTTAATGTCATGGAAAGCGTATGACATGGCACGTTGAAATGTAGTACCAACATTTTTCAATCCCAAAGGGATTTTTCTATAGGAAAAGGTCCCCAATCAAAAAATGAAATCCGTCTTGTGTTGGTCTAATGGGAGTATTTCGATCTGATTAAAGCCAGAGAAGCCATCCATAAATGAAAAGATGACACTCCCATCACAGTTGTTGATAATTTGATCGATGTATGGGGTGGGGAAGTTTTCCTTAGGATAATCCTGATTCAAATCCCAAAAATCAATGCAAACCATAATAGTACCCTGCTTTTTATTGACAGGAAATATGTTGGACACCCATTCAGTCAAGGGCACGGGGTAAATGAAACCAGCCCTAAGAAGTTTTTCAACTTCTTCCTTGGAGGTTGTTGCTTTATTTGGATGTACCTGACGTATCTTCTATCGAACTGGCTTGGCACCATGGTAGGTTTTAATCTCATGAACTACAATAGAGGGATCTATCCCTGGAATTTCTTCGTAGGCCCAAGTGAAAACATCTCTGAATTCCTTAAATAAGGCCGTATAAGACTGTATGTTTTAAGGTGAAGAGTTCTGGCCTATCTGGATGTTCTCTGGAATGACAAGTTTCACTGATATATCATCTAGAATGGTTTTGGTAATGTGACATAAATTACCCTAAGATTCAACACCACGAGTGAGGATCAGAGATCGAGGATCGGTCACTATATCAGAAGAAAGAGGTGCTGAAAATTGTTCTTCTACCATATGGAAATGGGGAAGGAAAGAGGATCGATGGTGATAATATTTCCAAGACATATCATATAGGTACATAACCTCCATGATGGATTCATCAGAAGGGACTGTATCCAAAAGATAATCTAGAGAAGGGGGGGGTATTAATTTGTCACATTAATCTAGGGACTAAACACAAGTCTCATCAAATATTCATAACAATAAGTCATGAAAATGGTGTAATTGTGCTACAAAATGAGTATCTGCTCTGTATATTCACACAAGGAATGAGTAATACAATACAAGATCATGCTGCAATCATGAATGACAAAGCAATTCGAATTCCTAAGGAGGTCATTCGAATTGAATGAGTGAGTCTAGCTTAACTGAATGTAAGCCACAACCAACACTCAAGTTAACCACTGATCAAAACACTAATTGACTCAACTGAGCCCTAGCTAAAGTTGGAGCACAATAAATGACTAAGTCTAACTGAAAGTGGGTCAGACACATGTCATAGCAAACCAACCAACAAGTGGTAGCGCAAAAATGACTCCAATGAACCCTGATGAGGTTAACTGAAGTGTAATTGAACATCATAAGTGGTTGGAGGCGCCCCTATTGACTCCATTTCATTAAATAATCAATAAATAATCAATTTAATGATGGAGGGAACCTTCATTGCTCTGTTTAACTGATTGTAACCATCAGTTAGCAATATGGGGCATTAATGACACTCAGATCACCCCCAGAGTGCTCTAGTTAGCCTCCCTAAATGTAGGAGAAGGCTAAGTTAGCCTCCTTGACTGAAGGTAGGCATGGGTGTGATCTAGCTAATGTCATCTAGTGCTCCTCTGATGTCAATTAAGTCAATAATACTTAGGATAGTGGTTTAACTAGGAAAAATTGACCAAAATGAGTGTGTAAGGTGGTAAATGTCTCCAACACCCCCCCTTAAGCTATAGTCAGGAGGAGTTAGAAAACATAAAATGCATAAAAATGCTATACTAAGGCCATAGGTCACCCTGTACAATGATGAAACTAAAACAATGCTAAAAAACAAACTAAGTGAGGAAAAGAGGGAAAACCCAGTGGGAAACCCCCCCCCCCCTCAAGCTAAACACTGAAAGTAATCTGATCACCCTGATGGACTCACCCCCAACAATGAACGAAGGTAAGTGAACTTCTTTTCTAAAAATCTCTTGGTGAATATGTCTACAATCTGCTCATCAATCGGGTAGTATTGCAGAATGATGGTCCAGTCATGCACTAGCTCCCTGATATAGTGCATGTGGATCTCTACATGCTTGGTCCTCTACTTGGTAACTATATCTATGGATATCTTAATAGCACTTTGATTGTCACAAAAGAGGACAGTGGAAAAAGTACTACCAAGATCAAACTTTGAAAGAATGCCTTGCAACCAAACTGCTTGGATGCAAGCATTCACCGCCCCTCGATACTCGACCTTTGCTAAAGATAGTGCTATGGAATCCTGATTTTTGATAGACCATCAAATGGGGCTACCACCAAACATGAATACATATATGTAAGTAGACTTTCTATCAATATAATCACTCACCCAATTGGAATCTATGTATCCAACTAGCTCTAGCTCGTAGTCTGCAGCATAGTGAATGTCGTAGGTCCTGGTTCCCTGAATATACTGGAGGATCCTCTTGGCTGACTTCCAATGAATATCATGAGGCTTATGCATGTATATTGATACAAAATTCATGGCATAACAGATATCAGGCCAAGAATGTGTCAAGTACAACAAGCTACCAATTAGCTGTCGATAGATAGTGCAGTCCATGGGAGGTGTGCTTTTTCCTTCTTCAAGGCTGATCCCTGAAAGGAAAGGGAATGGTGTAGGCCTACATTCAGCCATGTTAAACTTGAATAACAGTTATGATATGTATTTGGACTGAGTGACCATTATCCCATCATAATTTTGCTCAATTTTGATCCCCAAAAATTGTTTTAGGAGCCCCAAATCGCTCATTTCAAAGGCATTGTGGAGAGCAGTTTTGATGGCTGAAATGGAAGCAGTTGTGCTACCTATGATCAGTAATTCATCAAAATATAAAACAATAATAATCAAATGACCATCATACTTCTTTATATACACATTTGGATCTGATCTACACCTTTGGAAGTTTTGCGAGAGAAGGAAGGCATCCATCTTGGAATACCACTCTCTTGGGGCCTGTTTTAACCCGTATAGTGACTTATTTAGCTTGCAAACCAAAGATGGATCAGAGATGTATCCCTCAGGATGCTTCATTTATATCTCCTCATCAATATATCCATGCATAAAGGCTGAATTAACATCCATATGATGCACTTCCCAGTGCTTAGATGCTGAAATTGCCAAAACTAGGCGGATGGAGTCCATTTTTGCAACCGGTGCAAAGGTCTCATGGTAGTCCACACCTTGGAACTGAGAGAAAATTTTTGCCACCAGCCTTGCCTTATATTTTTAGGTGCTTCCATCAGTAGCAACCTTGGTCTGAAAAACCCACTTGCATTGAACCAATTTCCTTCCCGGAGGAAGAGAAACTAGCTCCCAAGTAGTGTTTTTCTGAAGAGAATTCATCTCTTCATCCATGGCAACTTGCCATCTTGGATCCTTCCGAGAATGGTAGTAGGATTTTGGGTTTGAACTAATAATCAAATAACAAGTTTTATATAGCAAATTATTAGGACAAGAGAGCGCAATACCTGCTCTTTGGAAATCAGACCGGGTTCTCCTTGGATCATCCATATTTCCAATGTTATCTCCTGCAGAGGAGAGTGTCTGTCGGGCCCATGTGGGAAGATGATTTTGTACTTCATGTTATAATTCAGAATATTATGTTTTATACAAACTGATATCATAAATCAAAATATCCAAATCGGGGTCGTCACCCCCAATTTCATCATCCAAATATTCAGTAGAGTAGGAAGGAAATTCAACAGTTTTCTCCTTCACTAGTTCCACCTCCTGAAGAGGCTCATCGAACTTGACACTTATCTAGATGATGATCTATTTTGTTTTGATATCTAGAAGCTTGAAACCTTTTGATTCATCATTATACCCAATAAACAAACATTCTATGCTTTCTGGTTGCAAAGCCCTTCTTTTATCAAGTGGAATTCAGGCCCATGCAGTGGACCTAAACACCCGCAGGTTCAACACATCCGGCTTGTGTCCGAAGTATGCTTCGAAAGGGGTATTACCTTTCACAGATGAGTGTGTAAATCTTTTCTAAATTTATTCTACAGCATGCATGGATTAATCCCACAAATTTGTAGACAACTTCTTTGATTCCAACATACAGGTGGTCATCTCGTTGAGAGACCGATTCTTCCTTTCTGCTACACCGTTCTGCTGGGGAGTGTAGGGAATTTAATGTTGGAACTGAATACCACTTTGGGAGAATATATGCAGAAACTCATTACTTACATACTACCTGCCATTATCAGATCGCAATATCTTGATCTTAAGCCCAGAGGCATTCTCGATCAAGGCCTTCAGTTTAGAGAATTTTTCACATACTTTAGACTTCTTTTTGAGAAAGAAGACCCATGTGTACCTTGAAAAATCATCGATAAAAGTCAGAAGATACCTTGATCCATTCATGGATGTGATAGGCATTGGACCACTGATATCAGAATGTATCATCCCCAATATTCATGTAGCTCGGTTTGCCTTCCCCCGATTGTACTTGTGCTCAGGGTGTTTTCCAACCACACAGCCCTTGCAAATTCCAGTGGTTGCCTTGATGACCGGGAGGCCTTCAACCATGGATTTTTTCTGTAATTGCTGAAAATATTTGAAATTTAGATGGCCAAACCTTTCATACCACAACATACTCACTTCATTTCCATGAGTTAGTAGTGTGGTGGGATTTGCATTTGCCACAAAGTGGGAGAACTCATAGGATTTTGCATGATGGTTTGCAAGGCCTTTAGCAATGAGTTTCCTAGATGCAAGTTCCATTATCTCAACATCATTTAAGATAAAATATACTCTCTTAGGCACTCCTGTATGTGTCATCTGATAGACACTAAGGATATTTGATGCCAGAGATGGTACATACAAAACATTTGAAAAATAGCCATTCTCAAGATCAACCGTACCTTGTCCTTCTGAAATGATGGTGGAGCCATCTCCCATGCAGATGGGGATGGATTTTTCAGTCTCCAAGGATGAAAAGGAGTCTCTTTTAGGCATCATGTGGTTCAAAGCTCCAGAATCAATCAAGAGTGCTTTGGACTTAGGAGTGCTTGCCATGAGGGCATGACCTTTTTCATGCTGTCATTCCTGATCTTGCTGATCTCTCCTCCAAAAGCTTTCTGGAATATTGATGTGATTTCTCTCAAGGAGAGAGGTAGCTTCATCAAGATTCTTCTTCATGCAAGAATTTTCAGGGTGGAATCCCTTCTCGTAGTATGAACACTTGACTTTTTCCTTTCCATGATGCCCTTTCCCTTTGTTTTTGTTTGAGCCAGAAGACTCATCATGCTGCTGGTTTTCAACTTTAGGCTTAGGAACTTCGAATTTAGTTTTTGGGTTATTTTACTACTTTCCTTTACCCTTCAGATATTTGGGCCCCAAGACATGGAGGGCTTGATCACGGGAGGATCTAATGATCCCCATCTAGACAAGCTTATCATGTTCACTTGTTAGGCACTAAATGAAGGCACTGCGTGTAGGCATCTTCCATCCAGGGGTTGTGAGATTCCCCGCACGAAATGTAGAGAAAAAATTTGAATAATAAGATCCAAGTTTTGAGAGTATGGTGAGGATGATTTGATAATACTCTTTCTCCACTTTGCATTGCTTCAACAGTAAGACAATGTGCTTGAACTTTGTGAAAAATCATTCAAGGTCTCGAAATTGGAAGGCTGGAGAGACAACAATTCATTTTTGAGCTGGTAAACTCTCAAATTGTCCTTCTTTCCATACAGGGCTTCCAATTTGTCCCAAATTTCCTTTGGAGTCTTCAATCCTGAAAGATGGAAAAGAAGATCCCAGGAAACAGAGAGGCATAAGAATCTGAATGCTTCATCCTTCTTGTTCAAGACTCTAGATTTTTCTATTGCAGAACCAGGCTCTTCTTCAGTGTCCATGGTGACCCTATAGAGTCCTTTGGAGTGTACCTGGATCTCCATGTCTCCTTTCCATGAGTGGAAATTGAACGGAGTCAAAATATCTACGAAAGAAGCCATCTGAATCTGCGGGAGCGAATGCTTTCACCTGTCAAGAACCTGAAAATCACAACAAAAATGGCAATGTAAGGTTGGACAGCCTGAACATTTTAGGCTTTCATCACACCCAGCATATTCAATCAAGCAAGCTTGATCAACAAGTTCTTTACTTGGGGTATTAAGTGGTAAGCCTTGGCTTTTGGTGCAGTGATGGATTTTTGAGCTATTGCTCAATTTTCATGCAATATCTATCAAAAACCTTGTTTTTAAGAGATCCTAGCTTCATCATGCCGTGAGCTCTGATACCATATTAATATGTCACAATAATATAGGGACTAAACACAAGTCTCATCAAATATTAATAACAATAAGTCATGAAAATGGTGTAATTGTGCTACAAAATGAGTAGCCACTCTGTATATTCACACAAAGAATGAGTAATACAATACAAGATCATGTTGCAAGCATGAATGACAAAGAAATTCGAATTCCCAAGGAGGTCATTCGAATTGAATGAGTGGGTCTATCTTAACTGAATGTAAGCCACAGTCAACACTTAAGTTAACCACTGATCAAAACCCTAATTGACTCAACTGAGCCCTAACTAAAGTCGAAGTGCAATAAATGACTGAATCTAACTAAAAGTAGGTTAGACACATGTCACAACAAATCAACCAACAAGTGGTAGTGCATCAATGACTCCAATGAACCTCGATGAGGTAAACTGAAGTGTAATTGAACATCAGAAGTGGTTGGAGGTGCCCTTGTTGACTCCAATTCATTAAATAATCAACAAATATTCAATTTAATGATGGAGGGCGCCTTCAATACTCTGTTTAACTAATTGTAACCATCAGTTAGCAATATGGGGCATTAATGATACTCAGATCACCCCCAGAGTGCTCCAGTTAGCCTCTCGAATGTAGGATAAGGCTAAGTTAGCCTCTTTGACTGAAGGTAGGCATGGGTGTGATCTAGCTGATGTCATCTAGTGCTCCTTTGATGTCAATTGAGTCAATTGATGTGATCTAGATGATGTCATCTAGTGCTCCTTTGATAGTGTTTTAACTAGGCCAAATTGACCAAAATGAGTGTGTAAGGTGGTAAATGTCTCCAACATGGGGGAGGGGTTCTAGACAATATGGTAGGTGATAAGGATATGAAGCCACCAACAAGTGATCGTTGATGGTGGGGTCACTGGTGGTTACTATAGCATGCTACATTTCCTCAAAAGGACTCATAGATGCTAATTCAACAATGGACATTCCTTTATCTATAGTAGAAGTAGAAATAATGTTCATGGATGTGGACTGCAAAACAGGAGCAGGATTAGATAATGAAAATATTCCCATAAGTGAAGACTCTTTGATGAGACCTACTCCAATGTTTTGATATTGTGGGTTACTCAAAAGTGGAACGTTGTTCGCATTATTCAAGGTGGCATTCAGTGAACAGAAGCCTAACTAATCAACTATAAAAATATTCCCTTGGAATGGGAACTGAGCTATCCAAAAAATAGATGAAGAAACAGCTTTCATAGCATATAACCAGTTGTGACCTAGGATAACACTGTAATCCAAAGGAGCATCAACAACTTCAACATGAATGGAAACTGATTTTCCCCCTAGTTCTATTTGGAGAGAGGGAAGTAATCAATAAGGTTGAAATCCGTGACCATCACTGGCCTTTAGTGTCATGGGTGAACATTTAATTTTAGGAGAACCAATGGCTCTCCAACAAGACAAAGACATTACCGAGGTGGAGGCTCCCTCGTCCAATACGGTACGATGGATGGTATTTCCAATAGATTTTTTGGACAACTAGAAAACCAAATGATGTGAGAGTCTAGTTTTGAAATCATCCAACTTGAAAGTGATAATGTTGCTATTTTTAGGATCCAAAGCTCCAAGGGATTTTAGCAAATTATTTCGCTGTGTGGGACATGTTTGGAGTACCTCAAGAGTCGACATAGTGCAGGGTACTTGGGCAAGATATTCTACTATATTATAGTACTGGGCAGCACGTGTGTTAGGATTAAGAATGGAATTTCAAAGTGTACTCTTAGGTGGGCAAAGGATTGCATCAAGAATAGGTTTTTCAATCTGAAGACCATTACTTGGAGGAGGGGTGTAAACTAAAGGTCTGTCAGATGGAAAATTGTCGAATTTCTTTTCTAGAGGAGGGTCATAACTTCGGGATCTTTTGTTAAGGTGAACCGTTTCACTTGACATGATTTTGAATTCATCGATGGAAGATGAAGAAGGCCCTTGCAAGGACTGACGATCAATCAATTGCTGTTAGGTGGGGAAAGGGTCTATGAGAACTTCCAGAGTGGGTGAGTTTTTAAAAAATTTGCTAACTTCCTCTCGATGAGGACACTCTTTAGTAAAGTGATCACCTCCACAAATAAGGCAGGGAAACTTTACCTTTCTCTTATTCTTATAATCAACATTAGGGTTTCATGTTTTACCTTCCGGTTGGTTATCAAATTTATTAGATTTATTTTTACCTTTCTCCTTTCCTTTCGAATATTCAACGGATTGAACCACATTTACTTCGGTGGAAACAACAAGTGGGATGCAATTTTGGGTGGTGGAACAGGTTGACTACCTGGTGCGGCAGATTGATTTTTCTTTTTCATGGATTTTACCGTCGGTTATATTTGAATTGAACCAATAACACCATAAGTGGGTGGTTCCATTGCAGGTCTTGAGGGGTCTGATGTAGGATGAGGAGCATGAGGAATTAAGTCATACAAAGTTCCTGACTAGGAATAAACCAATTCTAGGTACTGAGCATGGCTAATGGGATGCTCCTCCATAACGAAACGTCCCATGGAGACATCTCTAACAATGGGAGGAAGTAAAGATTTCATAAACCAATCAGCTAGTAACTGATCTGGAATTGAAGCCTTTATAAACCTACGTCTTTGTCTCCATTCATGTATATGATTGGACATAAGGGTGGAAGTAGTTTAGTGAAACGAGGTTAATAGGTTTGTACCTTCCTCGTACCAAATTGGTAACTGAAAATGGGTTAAAAGTGCCATTGCTAAGGTATTAAAGTCCCAAAATGAATTATGGGGGAGCTCGATATACCATTTCGCAGTTACTCTGGTGAGGGTTCTCTAAAACAACCGTAGATGGATTGAACCATCCATTAGAGAATTTGATGAGAACTTCAGATGAAAGGTCATCACGTGATTTTTGGGATCCTCACCAGTTTTACCGTCGAATTTAGGTATGCTTGAGGGTAACTTAACTGAGATTTATGGCGATGAGGGATCATGGTGTATCAGATCACTGGTTAATCTGGACAAATATGGTAGATCTAATGTAACAAGAAATGGAAATTATTGATTAGGTTGAGGATATTGGTAATACTTGTATGGCATATGCAGACCAGTAGGACTATAAGAAGATTGATAAATGAGCATGGATGATGTCCCCGTGACCGGTTGGTTAGGTGGTTTATTTCCAAAATATCCACTAGAAGGTCCACTAGGTGGTGGGACACCCAAGGGTGGTGGCCCTACAGGGGGTGGGCCTCTAGGAGGAGGCGGTGGTTCTCTAGGTGGTGGTACTCCAGGTGGTGATACTCCAGGTGGTGGTCCTCCAGACAGTGGTCTTACGAGTGGTGGTCCTCTAGGTGGTGGTACTACAAATGGTGGTCCTCCAAATGGTCCACCAGGTCTTCTAGATCCTCCAAGTCCTATAGGGGTTCCTATAGGAGGAGGGCCTCCAAATCCTCCAACAATGTGTACAAAATCTCCTCCATAGGATGGAACATTAGACTAATTAGGTTTCCTCTAGGGACATAAGCATTCCTAGGGTAAGACATTCTAGGATAAACAACCCTCAATGGTGCTGTTGATAAGCTTGATGAACCGTAGGTGGCTGATTCACATGATAAGTGTATCCACAAGAAAGTGAATTAACAATGGGTTGGACCCATGAAGGTCCTCCCTAGCCAGAAAAGGGTACAACTATGTTGGTATTAGGAGGAGGGGTATTTGCTACTAGTGGTCCCATTGGTATATTCTTCCCCATACTAGAAATGGTTCCCCTGGTAGGTAAAGCAACTTGAGCTGGGGAATGCCCCCCAGGTGTAGAAACTACCAGGGAAGTAGAAATTGATGGAGAGTTTTGACTAGGTGGGGTGGGGGTGGAGGTTTGACCTAGGTATTGAGTAGCCATTTTTTGGGTCGGTGACCTTGAAACAAGAGCTACTTGAGTCAATGAAATGGCATGATACCCAGGTGGGGTTATTCTTAAAAGGAGGGGAAGAGGAGAAAAACTTCTCCTTCTTAAATTTTCTCCCATATTGTGTAAATGCTCGATATATTTCTGGAAGAATTCTACATTTGACAGAGCACCTCTAATGACTTTCCTCAGAGGGGTAAGTACAGATGGCTCTAGCTCAGTTGTAGTAGTTCCATATTTAGAAATGGATTGTCGTAGGGAAGTTTTCTAAAAAGGAGCATTTGAACCAACTTCTGCTCCTACAATTTCATCTGATGGGTGATTGAATACCCAATTTGATGAACCAGGTTGACCTTCAATTGGAAAATGAAAGGTTCAATCAGCCATAGGAGGCTGTTGGACTAAAGGATTATCATAATTAGAGAATTCTTCTCTATTCCCAGTAACTGGAACATCTTCAACATGCGAATAAATAGAAGCTGGTTGTTCCATGGTTTCACCTTCATTTCCTTCCACAGTAGGAGGAGAGTCAGGTGATAAACCCTGCAACCTACGAGAATTCCTTGCAAGTAAGTCATCCAGGGTGCTGACTGAGACTTTCTACTCTAGATCTATGGACAAAGAAGAAAACACATACAAACAAACCTATGCAAGCTAATGCCACACACAAACTTAAATGACAGGATGGGATTATGATAGCCAGTTCCTCACTAGGATTTTCAAGTTATCACAACTCACGATATACCACAGGGTCCAACAATAAAACACAACAAGGAGGATTGGGACCGTACCCTTTCTTGAATACTTGACTACCTGGACGACACATGCTTAGTAGTTCCCTGAGTGTTGTTCTCGGTGTATTGCTCCACCAAGATGGCCAAAGGGATTTTCTCAGTTGGTTAAGGTATTCTAGAGGGGTTTCCCAATATACACAAGGTACGTGGAAGCTCAAATCAGTATTAGTGCTGTCTAATGCACAACCGTCCAAAAGGGGCTTTCTGATATACAATTGAGTACGTGAAGTACCTAGAAATATACCTCAAAGGTATGTGAAAGGCTGTTCAATATACTGAAGGTACGTGAAAGAACAACATAGTCCCTGGGATGTAGTGTAGACATAAAATGACAGCTCCTATGTTTTAAGACACTGGGACACATCTCTATCTTATCACTCAAATTACTAAACATTTTAACCTAAGCTACCATTTATTTTATCTTGATGGTTAGTGAATGTTTGTGAAGTGTATGTCAAGATGCAAATTTATAATCTATATGTCATGTAAGTATTTTTCTTCGATGAAAGCTAGCTAAAGTAGGGGAGAAAACTTTTTCTTTCAAAAACAAGATGCCATGCTACTTTTAATAAACAAAACTTCAAGATCTATGAAAATCGTTTCAAGCACACAAGCTTTTCACCATTAAAACTATATAATATCTGAAAGGAGAAAGGAAGTAGAGCCTCTAATGTCTATAAAAACTAAATTTTCTGAATCAAACTCATAAATATCTACTTTCCTAATCACTCATGCAAACTAGGAATAAAATTTTCTTAAGCACTCATAAATAAATATTTTCGTAAGTACTCACGCAAACAAAAAAAGCTATCTGACTTTTTTGTATTTTTTAATATGAGTTTGAAAAAGAAAGAACATAAAACAATTGAAATGAATTAATTTCAAAGAGGCTGCAAATATTCTTCTTTCACACCAAACTTTTCAGAGAATGGACTAAGCCAGTCATGCATCCAAAAACTGTAAATCAAACACAATTCCTTTTCACTACAAATTCCTTATTGATGAAAGAACTTAAATCTGAACTCAAAACGTGAGATCAGGATACCAAACTCTTAGATATAGCAAGCAAACAACAAACAAATTACACAACAAACTTTAGAGAAGCAAACAATGTGAAATTAAGTGCTCTAAGGTAGTGATGTACTTACCTCAACAGACTGTTTAGGGTTGCACCATAGTGCTAGCAGGTGGACGACACAATGTGTTCACTGAGTAGAGGCTCCATCAGTGCTTTGTGTCATATGGATGAAGGTGCTAATGATGCTTAGTGCCAGGGTGCAGTAGGATTTAGAGAGGGATGATGCTCTGTCAAAATTTCCCAGGTGCACCGGTGGATTCACAGATGGAATAAGTCCAAAAAACTACAAAGAAGACAAAAGGACTAAACTGGACTGATACAGAAGTAAGAAAACTTCTAATAGAGGAAAATTGATGAAAAATCAAGGTGGATCACTCACCTTAATAATCCAAGTGAGTTAAGAAAGAGAATGAAAATTTCACAAGTGAGAATGTTACCAATAGTTATAGATCTAATTGGATCCACTTCAGATCTAATTGGATATGCTCTAGATATGACTGGATCTACCCCAGGTATGACTGGATCAAGATATCCCCAGTATGGTCGCAAATTTCATTTGTAGGAATTATGCAACCGGTGCGGATACTGCTTGTTCCTCTATTATGTATGGTACAAGCATAGAAAAAAACAACACAACCGTATATCATTTCCCTAGATGGTTAATCTACTAATGAAATCACTCTTATACCTCAGATCTGCAATTTTTAGTCTTTGTTTCACTGCTCTCCATGTAGTCTACATTACCTGTAAAGAAGCATAAAGAAAACAAGACAAACAAGATGAGAGTAACTAGATAGATTAAAAATCTATATTAGTGGTCAAGAAATCAAATAATATTTAACTGATATTAACACAAATCAAATATGGGAAAGGGGAACACTTTTTCATTAATAAAATAAGAAGGTAAAGCTACAGTCAAAGCCTTGATTTTGAAATATTTGTCTTCCAAAATGGTCTTACAACACACTCACAACACTCCACACTGACACAAATATCTTTGCACACAAAATCACTCAACTTTTCCTCAATACCAGACCTCAATCCAACAACATAAGGATGCTCTTCTTGGTCTCTTTTCACATAGTCCATGAAATATTCTTTTATAGGCCAAGGGAGGATCATATGAGATGAGACTCTTTACGAAATGGATAGGGGATGATCCCTATGGGTGAGGTGTTGATGTATTTGTAACTTCAGAATGTATAGACCTGTATATCTTATGTATTGTACCCCGATGTTTATTCTAGGAAGTGTCTGTAATGTATTGAAGTCATGCCATGCCCCGATGTGCCTATTGAGAGATTCAATAATGTAAACAAGTCATGTCAAGTCATTGTGGGTAACCCTCCTATTGTTCAAGGGTTAAAGTACCCATAGTTGTGGGGCCCTAGGGTTATTAGACTATCCTAGAGAAGTCGACCCTAGGTGAGTTATTGTAAGTCAGGCCAATATTTCCCACTGTTGTGTTAAGGGTAACCCTCCTTGTTGGTCGGAGGGGCAAAGTCCCCACAAGTTGTGGGGCACTAGGGTTATTAGAATTTCCTAGAGATGTTGACTCTAGTAAGTAATTTCTAAGTGAGGGAAACATGTTAAAGTGAAAATTAAGTGAACGAAAGAATATAAATAGAGAGTGAGCCTCTCTATTTATCACACACACACTCACTCACTGGGGCACATGAGCGAGAGAAGAAATTGCTGGGACAAGAGAGAGAGAGACTACTGCTGTCGGGAGATCATCTTACTATTTTTGGGGTTTTGCTTTTGGTGCTGATTCTATCTTTGAGGAAGTTTCTGGGTTTTCTCCTTTATGGTTTCCCCGAGGAAAATCTTTGCGTTCATTGTCTCTTGTGTTTTATTGCTGTGCATGTTATTCTCTCAGATAAGATCCTAAGATCATAATGCTATCTTGAATGATAAAGATTCTAACATGGTATCAGAGCTAACCCGAAAAGAATACATTGTGTAGCTGTAGAAGCTATGGATTATTACTTTTTGGGTCTCTATCCACAATCCATCAACAAAAGTATACTAGGCTGAATCTCCATTGAAGGGTGCATCCTTCTGTCAAAGCGAAATTCGATTCCGAGTATTTTTAGTTTTTGGTGCGGGAAATTAGGGCTTCTTACAGAAGAGGAATTTTTTAGTGAGCTCGGCATAGGATTTCTCTCCTCATCAAAATTGAAGTTTAGAGACCTGGGTCGAGATTTTTGGTTGGGTATAACTTCGGGAAAGTCAAACCCTAGTTTGACGCAGGGCCAGAAAAACCCTAAAATACTAAAACTGATAAGTTTTCGTACATTCGATATATCTAGGGATTGGAGAAGGATCAGGAGATAAAACTTTCACAGGACGAAGATAAAATAATTATTTACACTGTATCCAAAGTTCAGCCTTAGATTCGCTATATTCTAGGAGATATGATCCCTCCAGGTTAGGGTTCCAACCTCTTCTAGGATTCATCCCTAAACAAGACACCTGGGGAGAATTGCTATATCTCGGGCTACAAAGGTCCAAATGAAATTTCTGAAGATGTTATAGACATGGAACGAACTGTGATTTCTGTGGTAGAATTTTCAGACCCGAAGATGAAACAATGACACGTGGCAGTCCATACAAATTTGTTATGCTGAACAGTCCTAAAACAGGTTACCTTGGGAAAACGATCATAAGTCCCAATTGGTGAAACCAATTCTGATGAAAACTGTGGTTTTGGAACAGGGATAGGAAAGGATACCTCAGTATGAATTTTTAGACATAGAGTAATAGTAATTGCGGAGATACCATAGAAACAGTATCAGGAATTTCTGCAGAAGAAATTGGAAAACTAGGGCTTCCTGTTCCAAGAGCTTCCCTCCACTGTTTTTAGAAAATGAGTACATTGGACATCTCACCTTGAAGAGGTCTATTTGTATATCCAATTATATCTGAAAGATTCCAAGTTTTTAAAATTAGTGTTTCTCTAACAAACCCTAGAACAACTAGTTCCAGAACTAGGACGGACACCTCAAATCGGTAAGATCTAATATTTTGCTATTTTCATTTAAGGTTCTTATTTCAAAGTGATCTATCACATCAACTTGATGATGCTTGGTGAAGTTGACAACTTCCAAGAATGAATTATATGATCTCTCTGAAGAAAATGAATTGGACAATTACATGAGTAGAGAGGTTCCAATTCCAAAGGGAGATGAGGCTCAAAGCCTTACACAAGAAGAACTTGGTCAAGGCCAAGAAGCTCATTACTGATTCAATCACGGATCACCTTATACCACAAGTGTCTTCCCTAAAGACACTGAAAGATATGTTTGATTCCTTGACCAAGCTATTTGAAGGGAAGAACATAAATTGGAATATGACTTTGAGAAAATAGTTGAAGAATGTGAAGATCCAGAATGTAGAGACCATACAGTCATATTTTTTACGAGGGTCTCTCAAATTAAAGAACAACTTGTAGCAGTAGAAGAAGAAGTGGAGAATGAAGAAGTGGTGATAGCCACCTTGAATGGCCTCCCAGGATCATGGGATTCATTCATGTGAGTAATGTGTTCCAGAAGGAAGTGATTACTTTCAGAAAGACTCTGGGAAGAGCACACATAAGAAGATGCTCAACTCATAATAAGAGAAAAGAATATGGGAGCAACTGAAGATAAAGATTTCACGATTCAAAGAAGACACCTCAAGTGATGAGGAATATGAAGAACTCAACTCTTGAAGAACCTATTATCTATCTTAGCATTTGGATAAGAAACAATGCTATTATGAATGAAGAAGATGATGAAGCTAAAGGCTCAAGAAGGAGTCTACCCACGAAACAAATAAAGATAAGTATTCAATTGTCAGTTCATGATATTGTATTGTTATGCATTTGTTTATATTCAGTTAATGTATTATGCATGATAGAATGTTTGCATTAATGACAGTATACTAGTAATATGCATGTGATGGGTAAGTAGCTCATGGTGCTATACAAATCTCCATTGCTGATTATCTAGAATGAATCCTCTTTGCTGACATATTGGATTAGTGCACAATCTCAATGTTGTCCTGGTAGAGATGGAAGGCATCTAGAAAGTTTCTGTGAGATATGGATGAATGCTGTATTGGCTAAAATAGTTGCATGATCATATATTTATGCATAAGAATTTTCCATTATGAATATTCCTTATGAAATGTTTCTAACCATACAAATGCATTTGACTTGTAGGAAAGATCGCATACATAATCGCCTACAAGAAAAGAAGGATGAGACTTGTTTCGAAGAACAAGTGATGACAGTTCAAGATGAAGAATAATATGACGAATGCAGCAACATCATTGATGTAGAACCTTCCAGCTATTAAGAAGTAACCAAGAAGAAAGGGAAGACTAGTTCAAGAAGAATGATGTCTAGGATGTAGTATCGATACGTGAAGGGAAGTTCATAGGTCCATCATGTAGTATATGGGAACATCATGGGATACAAGGCAAGATTTGTAGCACGAGGGTTCTCACAAAAAGAAGGCATAGACTATGAAGAGACTTTTGCAGCCAGTGGGAGTTGAGACACATGATAGGCAGAATCATGTGTGCAAATGAAAGAAGGCCTTGTATGAGCTCAGAAGACACCCATGGGATAACACATACATGATGAGATTGATGAAGATCTTAACCTTTGCTAAAAGGTTGAAGATGAAAGCCTATAGAGGATGACAAGCTCATAGATGGGTGCGAGAAGAAATTTTGAAAAATTTCAAGATAGAGAAACTTGGTATCCAATGATCCTAGATGGATACATAGAATATTAGTAGTAGAGGAAGCTGCTTGTCACTCCAATACATAATGTTTCAGTGCATAGAGTATGAAAGATAGAGGGAGTATGATGCTCCACTTAAGAGGGAGTGACTATAGAAGATCCTGAGGTTTGACATGGTACAACAAGATGGATAGCTTACTGATGACTCTAGGTTTTACTAAAAGTAAAGTGGATTCCAACCTTTGCTTCAAGGTTGAAGGCAGAAGACCAGTAATGCTCTTGTTATATGTCGATGACTTATTCCTGATAGAAAAGAGGAACTCATTAAATTTGTAAGAAGGAGACTTGGTGTCGAGTTCGAGATGAAGGACTTGGGGATGATGCACTACATTCTAGGCATGGAGGTGTGGACAAGGGAAGTATGAAGTAGAGATCTTGAAGAGGTCTAGGATGATGGAATACATGACCACACCTATGACATCGAACCTGAAGCTATTGAGTGTTGCTTCGTCACAGTTAGTTGATGCCACAATGTATCGTCAAATTATTTGTTCCTTGATATACCTGATGGATACAAGACCAGATACTTGCTTTGCTGTGAACACTTTGAGACATGTTCACTTGATTGCTGCAAAGCATATTCTGAGGTACCTAAAGGGTACAGTTGATTATGGGCTCAAGTATGAGGTGAATCAGAAGATTAACCTAGAGGGTTATGTTGATTTAGATTGGGCAGGCAGTGCCATCGATAGGAAGAGCACTTCGGGGTGTTGCTTCAGTATGGTTTCAGGTGTGATATCTTGGTTTAGCAGGAAGCAGTCTTTCATGGCACTGAGTACAGCTGAAGTAGAGTATGCCACAACTTGTTTAGCTAGTTGTGAGGCAGTATGGCCGAGGAAGCTACTGTCTGATTTATTTGATCTCCAGTTAGATGCTACTTGTATATATTGCGACAACCAAAGTTGTGTGAAGTTGTCAGAGAACCCAGTGTTCCATGACAAGTCGAAGCATATAGAGATCAAGTGTCACTATATCAGGGATATGGTGTAGAAAGGAGTAGTGAATCTCCAGTATGTTGCGATGGATGAATAGATAACTGATGTATTGATGAAGCCATTGGCCAGAGTGAAGTTTGAGTACTTGAGGGAGAATCTTGTTGTTCTCCAGATCAAGGTTCCCTCCAAGGGGAAGTGATGAGTCCGTGAGCCATTCTGACATGGTGAGAGGATTGGTTCCTTCCATGGTCAGATGTAAGTGCTCAACCATTCTGTCATGGTGAAAGGATTGGTTCCTTCCATGTCAGATATGAGTGCTGAGCCATTCTGATGTGACTATAGGATTGGTTCCTACATGATCAAATATAAGTGTTGAATGCCATTCTTTGAATGGAGGCACCTGGTCAGTTACCAGGAATACTCATTTTGGGACTAAGGGCCATTCTGATGTGACTATAGGATTGGTTCCTACATGATCAGATATAAGTGCTGAATGCCATTCTTTGAATGGAGGCACCTGGTCAGTTACCAGGAATACTCAGTCTGGGACTGAGGGACATTCTGGTGTGACTATAGGATTGGTTCCTACATGATCAGATATAAGTGTTGAAGGCCATTCTTTGAATGGAGGCACCTGGTCAGTTACCATGAATACTCATTCTAGGACTGAGGGCCATTCTGATGTGACTGTAAGATTGGTTCCTACATGATCAGATATAAGTGCTGAATGCCATTCTTTGAATGGAGGCACCTGGTCAGTTACCAAGAATAATCAGTCTAGGATTGAGGGCCATTCTGATGTGATTGTAGGATTGGTTCCTACATGATCAAATATAAGTGTACAGCCATTCTGATGTGACTGTGGGATTGGTTCCTACATGATCAGATGCAAGTGCACAGCCCTTTCGACATGTAGGTTGGATTGGTTTCTCACATGGTCGAATGTAAGTGTAGATCCTTTCTAACATAGATGACTGGATTGGTTCCTCTCATGGTTAGATGTGAGTACTGGGACTTTCTGACATAGATGACTGGTTTGGTTCCTCTCATGGTCATATGTGAGTGTTGGGCATGCATTTCTGACATGGTGTTGGATGTGTTCCTCTCATGGTCATATGTAAGTGCTGGGCGGGCCATTCTGACTTAGGGTCAGATATAAGTGCTGAAAAATACCTACATGGAGGCTAGGCCTACAACCAACATGAAAAAGGGTTGGCTCTGTAGAACTTCCTGTGATGAGAAGAATCAAGAGATAGCACCTATGATGATGATCCAGTAGAGATGTTCCAGAACAAGAGATGATCCAGATCGAGTGATGATCGAGATCCATGACGATGATCCAGATCGAGTGATGATCTAGATCTAGATGAAGATGACTTGAAGATAACGAGGACTCGATGATGATCCAGATGATACAGAGAAGAAGACTTGTGCTGATAAATTGTGTCGAGAGAATACCTTCCTAGTTAAGACGGAATTTTGATGTATTTGTAACTTTGGAATGTATTCACCTGTATATCTTTTGTATTGTACCCCGATGTTTATTCCAGGAAATTTCTGTAATATATTGAAGTCATGTCATGCCTCGATGTGCCTATTGGGAGATTCAATAATGCAAACAAGTCATGTCAAGTCATTGTGGGTAACCCTCCTATTTTTCAAGGGTTAAATTCCCTGCAGTTGTGGGGCCCTAGGGTTATTAGACTATCCTAGAGAAGTCAGCCCTAGGTGAGTTATTATAAGTCGGGGAAATAGTCCCCACCGTTGTGTTAAGGATAACCCTCCTTGTTCATCGGTGGGAAAAAGTCCCCACAATTTGTGGGGCCCTAGGGTTATTAGAATATCCTAGAGATGTCGGCTCTAGTAAGTAATTGTTAAGTGAGTCCGACATGTTAAAGTGGACATTAAGTGAATGAAATAATATAAATAGAGAGTGAACCTCTCTATTTATCACACACACACTCACTCATTGGGGTGCATGAGTGAGAGAAGACGTTGATGGGACAAGAGAGAGAGAGACTACTACTGTCGGGATATCATCTTAATGTTTTTGGGGTTTTTCTTTTGGTGTTGATTCTATCTCTGAGGAAGTTGCAGGGTTTTCTCCTTTATGGTTTCCCTAAGGAAAATCTTTGTGTTCATTGTCTCTTGTGTTTTATTGTTGTGCATGTTATTCTCTTAGATAAGATCCTAAGATCATAATGCTATCTTGAATGATAAAAAATATAACATGAGGAGGTTGAATGCCACCTCTCCCTAGCCGATAGGAACCACCTCCATTACGGATTTCTTATGGAAGCTTCTCGAATCTTCCTTTTTTCCCATTTTAGCTATGCCAGTGCTTTCTGCACAGAGTGTAAAAGCGCTGACACTTCTTGTGAACTAGGTAAAGGTGCTGGTGGTGCCTGATGTCAATAAGCATCAGGTGTTGACACTCTTTCATAAGGGAAAAAGTGCACAAGCCTACTCAATAGTGGGAAAAAAAATCTAGAAGAATCCATGACCAAGTTCTCTGAAGGGTGCTCGGGCATTAGTGGATATTTTAGGTGCAACAATATCATCTAAGCAATTTAAGAAAAATATAAAATATATATCCCATACTTCTTCTTTAAGCCTTTATTTCCACCCTTGTTTATCTTTTCAATGAGACAAATAACATCTACTTCCCTTTGTTATTCTAAACATGACTATAATTTCATTTCTTCCTCCACAAGGGAAACCCAAATATTTGGGAAATTTGGTAGTTTCTCCCAAGCACAAATACCCTAAGCAAAATGTGTCCAAAAAGGATCAATCCCTTCAAGGGTTATGTATATTCTCTCCTAATCCTATATGTTAGTTCCGAAGGCTGTCAACTGATCCCTCAATTCATTAATTTAGGTCAAGTATTTCACCATAGTATCTGTCCTGCTCATGTGAACCACTAAATGTTGGTTTCACAAGAGCATTTTTCAAAAGGGACAAGAATTTTGAAATAACTTAACTAGATCACCAAACATTCTCTTACCTAATTTCTTATTATTAATGTGTGAGGTGAAGTTATCCTTTATAGAATCAACATTAATTTTGTTCACATTGGATTCCTTATTTTGATGAAAACCCAACTGTGATAAATCAATAGGTATTGGAATATCCTTAAAAACATGTTTCAAAAAGACCAGTTTTATTCTTCCATGGACCAGGATTGTAATCCCCTTCCAACCTATTACACTCTCTTAGACCAAGAGTAACTTTACACATCTTGAAAAGTCTAATGTGCAAAAATGAATAGTGTATGAAGTAGACAAAATATCGTTTCCAAAGGTGGAGATGCTTATCTTAAAAAATATAAGGTTTCACACCCAATTAACTTAACTAGCTCAAGTAACTGTCCTAGATAATCATTAGCTAAAATAAAAATCCCTCTCACTGAAGAGTGATCTCAATTACAACTCCTTTAGTGCCATGCTTAAATTTCATTTGCATCAGATAATGAATGCAACTATGAAATTTCACCTTCCTTTAATAAGGTTCCTTAGATATTAACCCTAGAATTTTCAGCCTTTAGGAATGCTATAAAATAATCTGTAAAACAACCGCAGAACAATCACAATAGTTCACTTCTAGTAGCCCCAAAATTCACAACAATTTAAAGAGAAAATATACCAATCATTCCTATGAGTTTCCAACCCTCTAGGGGAACTTCACATGCATAAAGTAGATACAAAAAACTCTTCTTATATAGTATATATAACAACAAACAAAATAATAGATGGTTGTACTATTATCTTCAATCTTAGTTTCAAGTCCCTTAAGTGTGTCAAATAGGTAATACAATTAAGTGATGGAAATAACCATCCCAAGAAGATAAAATGTTGAAACCAATTATGCAATAGATACAATGTTTGGAAAAAACATAAATCTCTCATATATATGCTTAAAGAATGAAGTACATGCATACCAAAGCCTCCTCTCAATCCAAGGAAAAAATACAACCACCCAAGATTCCCTATCTAGGGTTAGTCAATAAACACTAGCTCCTTCAAGTGCAATATCCCTTCTACAGTACCTCCAAGGCAAGATTTTATCCTCTTCTACACCCAAATAAATCCAAGGATTTCCAAAATCTAATATGTAGCCTCCAAGGTATGAAACACTAATTATATAATCCAAGATGCTCCAAGAGACAAAGAAACACTAGTTACCAATAAATAAAGATCAAATGTACAAATAAGAATATCAAGGGAGAAAAATTATCCACTTCTTCCTTATATGCTCCACTAGGGTTTCTTGATGAACCCTAGCGAGACACTAAGAGATCACTCCAAAGAAGAGACAAATGAATGTGTGACATGTTGTATTGTTGGAAATACTCTCTCCTTCCTCTATATATATGATAGGTAAGGGATTCCAATAATATAACACATGTCAACCTAAACCTTAAAATAAAGCTTAATAAACATAAGTACACCACAAATAATTGAATCACTTCACTCCTAGAGTATAAGTGTCAAGCTCCAATGATGATGATGTCGTGCAAGATAGTGACCCATGATGATGTACATATGCAAGGAAAGTCCACACCACTCCATCCTGAAACTCCATTGTCTCCATCCACCCTCTAAGTAAGTACTCCACTAGGGTAACTATCCCCTAAAAAAATTGTCAAAGACCTAGGAATCCTCGAGCCATATTCAATTATTCAAACATGAAACTAAGCTGCTACATGTTGTAATGCCCCACATTTTGATTCTATTTCTATGTTGCACATGATTGTTGATGTACATTCAAATATAGTAATAAATACATTGCATGATTCATATTATTAACATGCATATGAGGTATGTGCATGCCAACTTCATGCCCACACCTTGTATGCATGTGCTAGTATGCTTATTGGTTTATGATATATATTAATTATGCTTATGTAGACTGCTTGATTATATCAATTATAATTAAGGTTAGGCAAATCAGGTTTAATTAAATAGTATTATATTTAAATGGGTTAAGCATAAGAAATAATTGGTAGGTGAGGTATTTAAAATCTTGAGAAAAAATTATGTTCATTATGTAATTGTTGATTTCCATGAGGAATGTTTCTTCTTGATTTGAGTTTCCACGAGGATAGGACAATTATTTTATCATAAATTTATCTTTAAAGGGTGTTCCGTGAATATTAAATAGTTAAATTTATTAAGTATTAGGGGGTATGCAAAGTAGAGGAGATGGATGAGACTTTGGGGGTTTGGGGATGACTTAAGGGGGAAGAAAGCTAAAAAAAAAAGAGAAAGGGGGGAATTTGGGGAAATATGAGAGAGGGTGAATTTTTAGAGAGGGAGGTTACTGTGCTAATATGGTTGAATATACTATGCTACTATTTGTTTTGGGAGTTTTGGGTAGGAGGATAAAAAACTCTTGGGAATTTTTTAGAACGCGGGAGCTAGAGAGGTTGTTCATAGTTGCTTGGTCATTAAACTTAGTTGGGTAATTGTGAAGTTGTAATAAATCCAAAGTTGTTGGGATCCCACCTTAGACTCATTAACTGAGAGTAGTAGGAATTTGGACTCATCAACTGCGAGAAGTAGGTACTAGCTTCATGCCCACACCTCGCATGCATGCATTAGTATGCTTATTGGTTTATTATATATATTAATCATGCTTATGTGGATTGCCTGATCATATCGATTATAATTAAGGTCATGCAATTCAAGTTTAATTAAATAATATTATTAAATAGATTAAGCGTAAGAAATAATTGGTAGGTGAGGGATTTAAATGCTTGACAAAAATTTAAGTTCATTATATAAGTGTTGATTTCCACAGGGAATGTTTCTTCTTGATTTGAGTTTCCATGAGGATAGGATAATTATTTTATTATAAATTTATCTTTAAAGGGCGTGCCGTGAACACTAAATATTTAAATTGTTTAAGTATTAGGGGGTATGCAAAGTAGAGGAGGTGGATGAGACTTTGGGGGTTGGGGGATGACTTAAGGGGGGCGAAACCTAAAAAAAAGAGAATGTGGGGGATTTGGGGAAAAATGAGAGAGGGTGAAGTTTTGGTGAGGGAGGTTATTGTGTTAATGTGGATGGATATATATGATACTATTTTTTTAATATTTTGGGCACAGGGATAAAAAAATCTTGGGAAAATTTTGTAACTGGGGAGCCAAAGAGGTTGTCCATAGTTGTTGGGTCATTAAAATTAGTTGGGTAACTATGAAGTTACAATAAATCCAAATTTGTTGGGAGCCTGCCTTAGACTCATGAATTGAGAGAATTAGGTATTTGGACTCATCAACCGTGAGAAGCAGGTATTCTTCTTGTATATTTTCAAGTTGTGGTAAATTTAAATTACAAATTATTTGGTCCTTGTAATTTAAATTTTAGATTAAATTGTTATGATTAATCTCCTCCATAGTAAATAATGATGGAAATTACTTTACTTTATGCTGGTATGTTTAAACAAAGAAATATAAAGAAATTGAAAATCATATTGCTAAACCAAAACATGCATAAATTCAAGTATTGCATTAAATTTCAATGTATTTACACCTAAAGAACATTCTAAGATTTTATTTACGATTTAGAAACATATGTATTTCCCTTGTTGGGCTGGGCGGGGGGGATGGGTGTTCTTACACATTCCATATAGGTCTTGTATCACTCCTCCACAATGAACAATGCTCCTCATATCTTGTAGGACATTCTCCCACCAGGTGAATCCTCCATGTGGCCATTTTATAAAACATCCATCATCTAGGTAAGAGATATCCAATGTCCTAGGGGAGAACACTAATCCAATTATTATCTAATATATGGAATCCTTTGAGAAATATATCACAAGTATGCATATTCATCATGGACCATGTCTCATGCTACCCTCCATCTTGTACCATCCAAGGGATGAAAATACACCATGTACCCCAAATCTCACGAAGCACCCCAAACATGGTGTAAATGATTTCAAAGTAACTTGAAAGTCTAACTAATATTAGAAGTAATCATAACCAAACATTATTTAGAATCTTTTTCATTGAAAAGAGTTCATGGACTAGGTAGAAATCCATTAAGTTTACTTAGAATTATCTTAAAGGTATAGCTCCCAAGTTCAATTGTCTATTTCTTGGATCCCACCTCCTCGAACTCCCAAATTACGAATCTCGCAAACTATCGGAAAGCCATACATGTTTATCTACATACAAAGTGCTCCATAAAGTTGTGCCATTACTCTCATAAGGGTAATTCCCAAGAGTTATAAACTCTTAAACTATTTGAACAACCATCCATGTTGAGAATTATCTACCTTAGATCAGTTCTAGTCTTGCAAGTGTGGGATTCTTAAAATGTAGAAATATACTCTTCTTTAGTGAGGTCATGATGATTGTCAATATCCAGTGGATATTAAACGATGGATACACCTCCTTTAATAAAATCGAGAGGACAAGTTGTGTGACCCATCTTCTTACAACTTCCCGACATCGTAATGCAAATTGAGCTAGATAAATAAATGATAGAACCGTATATCATCCTATTGAAAAATATTGATAAATACTATTGAAAAAAAATGTCATTGAATGTAAATTAAATTTCTAGAAATTCATTAATAAATCTTCAAATAGAGGATAGAGACAAACTAACAAAACAATATCCCAAATGTGCTAATTTTCCTTCCCACTCTTCCTCTCTAAAGATGAAATATATTTTGTTGCACTTGTGATCCTTTTACAACACCCCTTAGCATTTGGTGGCTACTTTCTTGATAGCTTAGCTCCTTCCCTTCAATACTGCATGGAAACTCCTTGATAACATTTTGTTAGAATTTGTTCCTTCTATCATGCCTTTTTTATACTCCAAATCATCATTTGACACAAGAGAAGAGAATAGTTAAATTTTACGGGAAAACAGATATATAGCCTGCATGACTAGTCTTAAACTCACCCCCACTTTGATAACATATTACGAAATATATAAACCCTATATAGGGTTACATCATAGAACAAATGAGAGAGATACACACAATAGCACAATATGATACTATGTGTATATGATGTAATCATCACATAGTATTTCACCTCCTTGTATATCATTACTCATGGAGAAAATCATTTCCACTTATGAATGTGGGATAACTTCCTTTACACAAAAATTACAAAAATATAACTAAGTCATATAGTGACTTTATAACAATATGTAAGCCTTATATCCTAATAGGGCCAAACTTCCAAGCTAAACAATATCCTATCATAAAAAATATCACTTAAGTGTTTTCCGTTGATTAGAAGCATTTTTGGTGGATTTTCTTGGATTGTGGATCCAATCTAAAAAATAATTTGGAACAATTTATTTATTTTCTAGAACATATTTCTATAGGACACTTTTTGTCATAACTTTGCATATAATTTTGGCTACCAGGGACAATCAAAACACACAAGGGTTTTTAAGTCCCTACCCCTAAAACTCTGTAGGAATTGCAATCTTTTTCCATTTGACCAATGGAACAAACTCATTTTTACATTTTATAGACCATAAACAAAATTAAATGATAGATTTCTTATAGCTTCAATGACACCTTTAGGTATGAATGCTAAGGAGTGACAAAATATTGACTTATGTTCTAAAATATATTTCATCAATGATAAACGTCTTCCAATTGATAGTCACTTGTTAATCCAATGGTTAATCCTTGCTTCAACTCTTTCAAAAATCCAACTCGATTTTTTTCCCATGTTCATTGGGTTTGAGAAAGAATCCTATATACTTAAATACCTGATTAAGGTTTAATACTCTAAAAGGAAAATCCATAAGTATCCTATGTTTCTCCCCTTATTGCAACCGTTGAAGAAAGTGGATGAAATTTGAAGATTTATTTCCATTCCTATAGTCATACCATACAAGTCCAAAATTTCCTTCACCTTTCCAGAGTCCCCATGTCTTACATTTATGAAAATGAAGACACCATATACAATTAAAATATGCATGAGTGAGCACAATATATCTATCTTCACCCTAGTTATTGCTCCAATTTTATTGCTTCCTTTATAACACTACAAACTCCCTCAACCACCATTAAATTAAATAAAGGATACAAAGAGCATCCCTGACACAACCGTGTACATGGTTTGAAAACATTTGAGGCATATCCATTAATCAACAAGGAAAATAAATGGAATAAACACAACCCGTTATCCACTTCCTCGATAGTGCTACTAAGGCCCTCAACCACCATTATAAAAATTAGACGAGACATAGGGAATCCTGAATGCAATCCCCTATATGGGTTGAAATGTTTGGAGGCTGATCCATTAATCAACAAGGAAGAAAAAACTAAATGAAATCAACCCATTATCCATAACACCACATGATAACTAAAACTTATGTGGAGAAGCATCAAACTTAAATAGAGCTAGCTCATCTACTCACAAGCATTCAATAAATAAGGTTTTAAAACTACAACTGAACATTTTTTAGCCTTGATGTAGTGGATTCCTTATTAGGTATCTCCAATTTCCTTGTATGTATGCTTATCTACCAAAAATCTGAATTGTTCTTGAGAGATAAACTTTAAAGATATATATCATTATATATATTTTACCCTAATTTCTTGCACCTTTGCCACAATTATATTGGGTTTATATTTTTTTGGGAATGAGTGCTAGAAAGTTATATTTTAGTGAAATTGAAACCTTACCTATGGATTTTATCTCCTTTATCACTTTTATTAATCCATCCTTCAGTAGTTCAAGAAATCCTACAAATAACTCTACCATCTACCCATCTAGGTCCAATATTTTAAATTTTTGAATGAATCCAAAACCATATGAAGTTCTTCCTTAGAAACTTCTTCCAGCAAGATTTGGTTGTTTACCTATGATACAAACCTAGGGAAATATGAATATATTATATATGAAATGCCTCCCCTTGTTATATCCCTATTATATCGATAACGTATTTTGAATGGATGAAGATATTGTTTTAGCTATTCCAAAGAAAGAATTGACTCTTTGACCCTATAAGTTTTCCCAGATCTTGTTAATCCTTTTTGTGTGATTAGCATAATTGTGGATATTTTGGTATTTTCATCTACAATATCAATCAAAATCACATGGATTTTCATTATCCATTCATACTCTCTCTCTCTCTCCAAGTTATAATCCTTTGTTTCTTACCTTCTAGTTCCTTCAATCTCAAGATTTCCTCCTTACTTAGAATACCTTTCTTATCCCTTTCAAAGAATATTTTTAGATCCTTCTCATCCTACTTTAGTTATTTTTTTCATACTTTTCCTCTTATTTTAAGCCCATTCACTAGATTCCCTTTTTACCCTTTAAGTGTAGAGATAAATTGAAAATAGACCGAATCTCATAGAGATAGACCAAATATGGTTTATTCTTTAATAACCATATTCCTATAGTCCTCCTCTTATGAATAAATTTCATTAAATTTAAAAGGACTCAACTACTTATCATTTTGTCTATCCATTGAATAATAATAATACTCATATTTCAAAAATCAACAAGTTCCCCAAGTTTTATTGATCCCCACTTATGATAGTAACATGTCAAAGATCAAATATCTATTCGACCTCTTTGCTACCCTTTCAGACCCTCCTATATTCTTTCACCAGGTGGAATTTATATTCAAAGGTTCCACATCAAAGAAACTATATTATTCTAGCTTCTACATGAAATATGCAACATCCCTGTCTATCCTAGCATTCAAACCCCAAACCTCCGCTCTAGATATAGTGATATTCAAATCTTATCCAATTACGAATTTCCCCTCCTTAACACATTGAAGTTCAAAAAACGCATCCCAAATAAGCATGCTTGTCCTCATAAGGACCATATCATTTGATTACTAAGATGGATCATCCCTATTCCTTGGTCCAAAGAACTTATTCAAGAATAACATAGTTAAGAAGAGTAACAAAGCATCTCCAACTAGTTAGAACACCTCAATAATTTCATTTTGCATCTAATGACAAAAATACATAATCTTTTAATAGTCAAGATAATTTCCAAATGTCTTTTTTACCTTCACTGTAGTTTCTTAAACCATAATAAGGTATGGTTTGTGAATTTCCACCAATATAGACCCCAAACATTGAGGAATAAAATGATCATTTGGAGGGCCTCTAGGGCTTATGCCCTACTCTAAGGACCTCCTAAGGAATTTTGATTCCTTTGCTTGATTTATTCCAAAGCTTGGTATTGGGAATGTCTTAAGAATGGATTTATTCTTGGGATGGAGGGCCAAGATGTATGATATAATTAGGTCCCACACATCCATGCAATCAGTAAGGATGATAATTCATCCATGAATATAGATGGATACTTTTTAAGATCAAGGACTCAATCTAATTTTTTGACTATTAACATGAGACCTTCTCACGATGACAAATATATTAATATCTACTTCCCATCAATATTTATATGATTAATTAGATAAGTAATCTGATTTGTAGATGAAATGGGAGGAGTATTTTCATCCCCTAGATTGACCCTCGATAAATGGAGAGGATGATTCCATAGGCTTTCCCCCCAAATATTAAAACAATGGAATGAGATCGAGTCTTTTCCAAAACCATTAAAAGAGATAAACAATAATTACCATAGATTAAAGTTGATTCCAAACCCTAAGGTTGTGCACTAGATTATGGAAATCTTCATGTTTCTATTCTTAAACATAAAATCTAAAATTCATTGTTGTGCTGAGAGGCATATTCTACTACCTAGTGTGACGAAAATTTGTAATGCTAACTTGATACATGACATTTAAAAACAATAATAAATAAGAATAATAACAAACAAATATTTTAAAGTTTGATTTAATAAAAAACAAAATGTGTACATACATATATGAGGGTTTAGGTTACGAAGGTGCTAATATTTAAGGTTTTTGGTTCTAAAATGGCTAATCTGAGAAAGTTGAGTAGTTCTCCCTGTGTGGGTTAATCCTAAGTCCAAGGTACATCATGATATTCCTTCCAATAGAGGTTGGTACAAAGGGAAACTATCAAACCCTATAGGTTGTATGTTTTCTCCACATCTTCAATTTAGTGTGGGCTCAAAATTAAGGATGTAGGAGGTTAAATGTTTATCATGTTAGGGGGAGGTAGAGGAGGTCGTAATTGGAGACCCATTGCTAGTCATAGGAATTATTGTAAATACTACAAACTAGTTTTTCATGTGTCTCAAATTGTGGTGGAGGGAGAGAATGATGTTAGCAACAAGTTTACTTAGTTATAATTAAATTCCACACTAAAACATGATGGTTATAGGATTGTTCATAAGGTTGTGGAAACTGAAAATATAGAAGTTCATTGGGAAAATGGGGATGTATCAAGGTCCATTAAGGTGATTTGGAGGTTAAGGTTATAATTTCAAAAGGGGAAGTTTTTGAAAGCCAGCTATCAAATCGAAGGTCATTGTTAAGGATGAGAAGGAAAAACCTCATAGTGACAAAGAAAAATGTATGATGGTTGTAATGGGGAAGGATTCCATCATGGAATAAGTGTAGACATATTAGTTAACAACCTTGTTAAGGAAGTTTCATAATAGATTAGATTTTGATAAATATATGAATATATGGATAAATAAGGTTTGGAGGCAATGACTGGGTTATGCTTGAATCTACCATTTGCTAGAAAGGCCTTTGTTTTCCATTCTGCAAAAGACAAAGAGACAACACTAAGTGGAAAATGGTATCAAAGATGTTACTCAAATACTAGGCTAAAATATTTGATTCAGCAAGAAAGGGAAAAGATCCAACCATTTTGGGTGAAGCTACACTCACTTCTCCATTTATGGTTTGAGAGGGAACTTACACTAGTAGGAAATAAGTTGGGAAGGATGTTGGATACATATGAAAATTTAAGAATGTTGGATAAAACATCAATGGAAAAGATACGTTTAGAGATGAATCTAGGTGATGGTATTTTTTATTATATCCATACAAGTCGGGAGAGGTATTATAGGATAAAGACCAATTATGTCAATATTTTGTTTAGATATTTAATTTGTGACCTTTATGGTCATTTGAAAGAACATTCCCAAAAACAGATATGCTGGAGGAGATAGCGTTAGTAAAAGAGGATCTCGAGTTGGGAGTGTTGTACATAGTTGTCATTGATGTCAAAGGAGTTCAGTAATGACAAAGGAATAATCAATAAACATGATGGCAGGGAAAACTCAATCCAAGGAAAAGGAATAATAAAGTGAAGTTACGAAGTTGGACGGTCTAGATCAAAGGAGAGAAGATATATCGACGACAGGAAATTATTTGCAAAGTAAATATGCACGGAAGACAACATTCTGGAGCGCCAAAGTGAATTTCCATGTTTGATAGCTGATCAACAGACAAGGATGATTCTACAAAGCGATCGAAAATTCACAGGATTTGCAGAAGCCCATTTAGAAAAAATTGGAAGGCACATCCACAATCTGCAATATGCAACACAATCCGCAAATTGCACAAGAAGTTTTGCGAAAAGGGAACTGCAGAAGCAGTTTCGGGAAAAATCAAAATGCATACCTGAAATCCGCAATTGCAGAAAGGTAAATGTGGAAAGGTAATTACGAAAAGGTAATTGAGGAAAGATGATTGTGGAAAGGTAGTCAAAATGCACACCCGCAATCTGCAACCTGCAATTGCGGAAATATGTTGCAGAAAGGCAATTGCAAAAGGATTTTCTGGTCTAAATCACACCAATAATTTTGCAAGATATAAATAGATATTTATGAGGAGATAAATACAGAAAGGGCATGACTGCATAAACTAAATGATGAGTTAATAATTGATTAAAAGACATGATTTAATCCTTGTAAGGACGTGATAAATAAAGGGATGTGATTTTTAGAAAGGATACGGTTTTCGATATCAAGACACAATGTTAGATATATATACATAAGTTTAATCTTAATTGAAGTCATCTTTGTAGTCCAGATCCATGTAGTAGCAGTAGAAGATAGAGACCAAGGAAGTAATAATAAATAATTGACAATATTAAAGACATAAGGAGATCTGGAAGTATGATAAAAACATACTAGGGTGGTAGGGTGGTGTTAGGGCAGGCTATATGCCTGCAACGGGGTCGTAGCCTCCTTCTAGTGGTAGCCGGTAAATAGGGTGTAGTAGCATCCTTTCAGTAGTAGCTAATAAAACCAGGGGGTTGTAGCCTCCTTCCAGTAGTAGCTGGTAAATAGGGTGTAGTAGCATCCTTTTCTGTAGTAGCAGGCATAAACCATTTGTAAAATACAATTTTGCAGTAATAGAAAGTGTTGGTGGTTTTCCCAATTGGGATTCCATGATAAAAAATGTGTTCTTTGTATCTTGTTGTTTCTATGTGTTAATGAATAAGTTAAAAGTGGTTTTTAATTGTTAAAATTTATCAATACTGATTCATCCCCCCTCTTAGTATTGTCCAATATTCTAACAATTGGTATCAACGCATGATCCTTCACTACAACCTAATCACTGGAAGGAAGATCCTATTACAAACCACTATGGATCAACATGAAGGGTTAGCCACCAACATACCTCCATTATTTACATGAGATAATTATGCATACTGAAGTGCCATCTAATGTCTCTTGGATACAAATTCTTGAGGTCTGTTGAAAAAGAGTACAAAATACTAGATGACCTACCTATAGACAGAGATGAACTAGACCAATATGAGGCCAATTCAAAAGCCCTGAATGCAATCTTGAGTGGGTTAAAAAATTCATAGTTTGTAAAAGTTATGCAATGCAAGACAATCGAACATCCCTGGCTAAAATTAAAAACTATCTACGAAGGAGTATCCAAAGTCAAACAATCCAAACTTCAGACATACAAAGGATAGTTTGAAATTCTAAAAATGAAAGAGGAAGAAAATATTCAGAATATATTTTAAGAGTAGATGAAATTTTCAATGTTATTAGAGGCCTTGGAGGAGTAATAAAGGAGAGAGAAGTTATTGAAAAATAGTTAAGAACCTTTCCCATGAAGTATGACTCAAAAGTATCCACTCTAGAAGAATGAAATGATCTTGACCTCATGGAAATAGATGAACTACATGGAATCTTCACTGCCTATGAGATGAGAATGTCACAAGATGGACCATCAAATAAAGAATAAGAATTTAATGTCTCAAAAGAGCCAAAGAAGTCTGAAGACTTATCAAAGAATCTAGATAAAGAAGAAGTTGTTCTCATTAAGAAACTTGAGAAATTTATTGGCAAATATAAAGGAAAGTTTCCCTTGAAATGTTTTACCTATGTAAGGATTGGCCACTTTGCCTCGAAGTGTCCTTACACAAAAAAAGAAGATAGTGATGATGATGAAGAACCTTGCTGTCATAAGAAAGATCAAAAGTGTAAGAGAATGTACAAGAAGAAATTCAAGAAAAAGAAGAAAAGATTCTAATCCAAGGAAGACAATGAAGATGAAGAAATTGTATTCATGGGAATAGAAACTCAAGCTCAAGATGTTAAATTAGATGAGGAAGGATAAGTAGACCTAAAACCTAAATGCATTAGTGCTCTTAAAGAACTTGAAAAATGCAAGAAAAAGAACAAACAGTCAAACCAAATCATTAATGACTTGATGACCCATCTCCAAGAGGCTATGAATATTGAAGAGGACCTAGATTTGCAACTCAAAAAGAGAATACAAGAATCTAAAAGAGTTGAAGAAGAAATTATGCAACTTAGAAAGAAGGTTGATGAAGAATCTATTAAGTCAAAATTTGAAAATGGTTCAAAGACTCTAGATAACATCTTGAGTATCCAAATACCATTAAGTCATAAATCTAGATTAGGACATGACAAAGAAAAGGAGTCAGAATGGTCCTCCCTCACAAACCAAGGTAGGAATAAAAGAAGCTATGATGTTGCACCGAAGAAACAAATTAAAGAGGAAGAAAGCAAGAAAATATGCTCCATCCTCTCATGACAAAGATAAAACTAATGCGATTCCCAGAATACCAATGACAAGTAGATATCGACAGATATTTTTTGGTCATTACTACTCTTGTAATAATTTTGGTCATAAAGCCCTAAATTGCAGAGCATATGGAATGTTTCTTGACTACAAGAAGAATGCATCTAGTAACAAACCAAAAGTAAGAAACCATATTTTTTTTGCACCTCTTGTAAAATATGACATAGAGTGTTACAAATGCAATAACCATGGACATATAGCAAGAGAATGTAAAGTAAAATAATTACTCCTACAGAGAAGACTATTACAAAAAGGTTTCAATACCGAAAACAAAGAAGGGACTGGAAGAAAAAGAAGGATGAACAATCTATGATTTCTCTATGTGTGACAGAAAAGTAGAATCTATGGAATATTGACAATGGGTGTTCAAAACATATGACAAGAGTTCCAAACAAGTTTATAAGACTAAGAAAAGATAATAAGGGAAAAGTCACCTTTGGAGATAATATGTCTTCCAAAATAATTGGCAAAGGTACAACTGTTATCAATAATAAGATAAAAGATAAAAATGTGTTGCTAGTGGAAGACCTAAAGACTAATATTCTCAGTGTAACTCAAACACGTGATCAAGGCAACATATGTATTTTTTACTCTGAGAAATGTGAAATCAGAAAAAAAAAAAAGAATCAGGAAGACTTGTTGGGACTACTGTAAGAATTTCAAGCAATGTATACATTCTAGAAAATGAAGAACAATGCTACATGAGTATGATTGATGAAAGTTGGATGTGACATAGAAGGATAGGGAACTTAAACTTTGACAATATTATAAGAGTAAGTAAGAAGGAAGCTATAAGGGATTTTCTAAATATTGTGAAACCTCTAAATTCAGTTTGTAAATATTGTCAACATGGGAAGCAAACTAGAACCAGTTTCAAAACAAAAGAACATATAACCTCACATCAATTGGAAATAGTTCACACTGGTCTTTGTGGACCAACAAGATCTAAAATATTGCAAGGAGAGTGTTATTTCATGTTGCTCATAGATTACTATACAAGGATGACTTGGGTTACATTTCTCAAAGAAAAATAAGAAGGTTTTGAATAGTTTAAAATTTTTAAAGCAAAAGTTGAGAATGAAGCATATTTGAACATCAAATGTTTGAGGTCAGATAATGGAGGTGAATTCACTTCAAAAGAATTCAATGAATTTTGTGATATCCATGGAATTAAAAGACAATTTTCATCCCCAAATACACCTCAACAAAATGGGGTTGAGGAAAGGAAAAACATGACAGTCCAAGAAGCTGCCAGAACTATCCTAAATGAAGAAAAAAAATTCAGATGTGTATTGGAGGGAAGCAATATATATAGTTGTTTATATACTAAACATAGGAAAACTCAGAGTTAATAATGACAAGACCCCTTAACATCTATGGTATGGAAGACCTATCTCAATCAAATATTTCAGGGTGTTTGGAAACAAGTGCTACATAAAGAGGAATGAACATGATCTTGGTAAATTTGATTCTAGAACCGATGAAGGAAACTTTTTAGGATATTCTTCCAACATAAGAGCATATACATGTTACAATAAAAGGATACACAAAATAATAGAAAGTGTAGATGTAAGGGTAGATGACATGAAATCAAGAAGAATAAATATCCAAGATTATGATGAAAGAACAAGTGATGAAGGAGAGAAGGAAGGCTTACAAAAGGATGAAAGTGATCATGGTGAAGAAGAAGAGAAAAGAGAAGAAAGTGAAGATGAATACTCTCCAAGACCTGATACAAAAGCTCCATCTAAAAGAATACAAATGGACCATCCCGAGACACAAATCATAGGTGACAAAAATGTTGAAGTTAATACAACAAGAAAACCACTAGCTAATGAACAAGCCTTACTATCAGTAGTGGAACCTAAGAACTTTGCATAAGCCAACAAAGATGATGATTGGTTCAAAGCCATGAATGAAGATTTGGATCAAATTGAGAAGAATCAAACTTGGGAACTAGTTCCAAGTCCCACAAACAAGAATATTGTAGGAACCAGATGGGTTTTCAAAAACAAGTTCAATGAAGATGGAAAAGTAATACGAAACAAAGCAATATTAGTATGTAAAGGATATGCTCAAATGGAGGGTATCAATTTTGAAGAAACCTTTGCACCAGTAGCAAGACTTGAAGCAATCCGAATGTTTTTAGCATTTTCATGTTATAATAACTTCAAAGTATATCAAACGGATGTCAAGTCTGCATTTTTGAATGGGAAACTAGAAGAGGAAGTTTATATTGAAAAACCTGAAGGTTTCCTCCAGTCAAAAAATGAAGACTATGTTTTCAAACTAAAAAAGGCACTCTATGGTCTTAAGGAAGCCCCAAGAGCATGGTTTTCAAGGATATATAACTACTTGAAGCAACAACGAGATAAAAAAGGAGACACTGATAGTAATCTCTACATAAAGAACAAAGATAAGAATATGATAATTGATGTTGTTTATGTGGATGATATCATATTTGGAAGAAATCTATAAATACTAAGTGTAAACTTTGCTTCTGAAATGAAGAAGGAATTTGAAATGTCAATATTGGGTGAATTAACTTTCTTCTTAGCATTACAAGTTTATCAATCAGACAAAGGAATCTTCATTTCTCAAACCAAGTACATCAAATACATGCTTAAGAAGTTTAAGATGGAAGACTCTAAGCCTATTAGTACTTCTATGATTACTGGTTGTAAGTTAAGCAAGAATGATCAGTCCTTGAAAGTGGATCATACCATGTATAGATCTATGCTAGGAAACCTGTTATATGTGACAACTACAATACCAGATGTAATGCAAGTTGTACGTTTGGTTTCTAGGTTTCAATCAGCTTCCAAAGAAACACATGTGGATGCAGTAAAATGAATTCTGAGATATCTAAAGGGTACTATGGATTATGGTTTATGGTACCCAAAATATCATAACTTCACTTTAAGAGCATTCATTGATGCAGATTGGCCAGGAAGTGTTGATGACCGAAAGAGTACCAATGGAGAAACATTCTTTTTGGGAAAGTGTTTGGTATCATGGATAAGAAAGAAACAATCCTCCATAGAACTATCTGCAATAGAAGTTGAATATATTGTTGTTGCATCATGTTGTACTCAAGTCATTTGGATGAAGTATACATTGGAAGACTTGTGAAGTATGTGCATCCAATAGTGATAAATTGTGACAATGCATCTGCCATAAACATATCAAAAAATCTTGTCATGCAGTCCAAGACAAATCACACACCAATAAAATATCACTTTCTAAGAGATCAAGTGTCTCAAAAAATAGTGAAATTGGAATATATTGATACTAAAGAACAAATTGTTGATATATTCACTAAGCCACTACCCAAAGAAGCATTTGAGCATCTTAGACATAAGTTGGGAGTAATCTCCTTACAATGAATAAAAAGGAGAAAAGGAATCATGTCAGGGGGAGATATGTTGACATGAGGAGCTGACAGAAAGAAGCATTGTGATAGGGGGAGTCTATGAATTTATCATCCAAGTTATCATTCAAAGCAATTGCTAAAAAAAGGAAAATTTTAAAACACGGTGGTCAGTACCAAGTCAAGTTAAACAAAGAAAGACTGGAAAGACTAATAAGTTATCCTTTGTCATTGTTTTCAAAGGGGAAGAATGCCCAGATGTTTCCACAAATTCCAAAGGGGGAGAATGTTGTATATAGTTGTCATTGATGTCGAAGGAGATCAGTAATGACAAAGCAATAATCAATAAACATGATGCCAGGGAAAACTCAATGTAAGACAAAGGAATAACAAATTGAAGTTACGAAGTCATACGGTCTAGATAAAAGGAGAGAAGATATATCGATGATGGAAAAGTATCCAAAATGTAAATATGCGTGAAAGATAACATTCCAGTGCACTAAAGTGAAGTTTTGTGTTTGATAACTAATCAACGAATAAGGAGGATTCCGCAAAGTGATTGACAGTTCAAAGGAGCTGCAGAAGCCCATTTTGGAAAAGTTGGAAGGCACATCTACAATCCGCAATCCTGAAGGAATACACAATCCACAATCCAGAAGGAATACACAATCTACAAATTGCGGAAGAAGTTTTGCAGAAAGGGAATTGCGGAAGTAGTTTCGAGAAAAATCGAAATGCATACTCGCAATCCACAATCCGCAATTGTGGAAATGTAATTGCATAAAGATGATTGCAGAAATTTAGTTACAAAAAAGATAAATGCAGAAAGGTAATTGCAGAAGTAGTTTTCAAGAAAAGTCAAATGCACACCCACAATCTACAACCTGCAATTGCAGAAGGATTTTCTGTTCGAAATTACGCTGATAATTTTGCAAGATATAAACAGATATTTACGAGGAGATAAAGATAGAAAGGGCGTGGATGCATAAACCAAATGATGAATCATTGATAAAAAGAAATGATTTAATCCTTGGAAGGACATGATTAACAAAGGGACTCAATTCTCAGAAAGAATATGATTTTCTATATCAATACACAATGTTAGATATATATACATAAGTTTAATCTTGGTTGAAGTCATCTTTGTAGTCCATATCCATGTGGAAGCAGCAGAAGACAGAGACCAATGAAGTAATAAGAAATCAATGACAATATTAAAGATATAAGGAGATATGGAAGTCTGACAAAAAAATACTAGGGTGGTAGGGTCGTGCTAGGGTAGGATATATGCCTGCAAGGGGGTCATAGATTCCTTCCAATAGTAGCTAGTAAATAGGGTGTAAAAACATCCTTTCAGTAGCAGCTGATAAAACCAAAGGGTCGTATCCTCCTTCCTGTAGTAGCTGGTAAATAGGGTGTAGTAGCATCCTTGTCTGTAGTAGCAGGAATAAACCATTTGTAAAATACAATTTTGCAGTAATAGAAAGTGTTGGTGGTTTTCTCAATTGGGATTCCACGATAAAAATTTTGATCTTTGTATCTTGTTGTTTCTCTGTGTTAATGAATAAGTTAAAAGTGGGTTTTAATTGTTAAAATTTATCAATACTGGTTCAACCCCCCCTCTCAGTATTATCCAATATTCCGACAGGGATTTAAAGGAGACTCACCTCAGGATACCACAAATTATATATTAGGAAGGATCCCCTCTACAAAAATTCTATTGTTGAAGAATCATCTTCTTCTATTAGAGAGAAAATCCTTCAAGATATAACTAGGGCTAGAATAGTATCCATAGTCATATGAACAAGTAGTTGAAGAAGCTTGAATTTGAGAAGGAAATGAGGTTAGGCCATAATTAAGGAGAGGATACTTCTAGATTGATGAGAACATTTAATACATTTGTAGATATGATCTTGGAGAAGGAATCCCCACTTGTAAAAAACAAATAAAGGAAATTCCACCATCGATCGACCTTGAATATCGAAATGTCTTGGAGGAGGAATAGGTAGATACATTTTGTAGAGGGCAAAATCTTCCTCTTAAGAATTTATTGGAGTACAATTTGAGAAATAAAGGAATAATCAAGATGGATTTTCTTCCCATGTGGGAGATAGTTCCTCAGGATTGGGAAGGAATAGGGTTCCTAAGCAAAAGGAGGTGGAAAACACTAACAAATTTAGAACAAGTTATCCATTGGAGGAAGAGTTTACCATAGTGGTAAAGAAGAATATTATTTGTAATTATTTAGGAAAAACAATATATTGAAGGAGAAGTTTTTTTTCCCATGTGGGAGGTAGTTCCTCATCATTGGGAAAGAATAGAGTTCTTAAGAAAAATGTGTTTGCAAACACTGACAATTGTAGAATGAGTTAGTCATTGGAGGAAGTGTTTACCATAGTGGGAAATAAGAATATATTTTGGAATCATCTAGGAAAAACATTATAATGAAGGAGAATGTTAATTTGGCCGAAGGACTTGATATAGATAAGGAAGGCTTCTAGTTTGGGCCATATATATCAAGGGTACCTTAGAGTAGGGAAAACCCACTCTTCAGGTTAAAAATTGAATTTTCTCCCATAGAACATAGGGGTCCCATGGAGTTCCCATAAAATAAACTTGTTAAGTTGGTGGGAATTCATTATCCTAAGGTATTATTAATACATTGTTTTGGAGTTAAATAAAGAAAAGGGATTGCTAATACAAGCATTTGTTAGATGGAAAATTTAGGTGATTAGTGTGTGAGGAAGATCTAGAGCTTTGATTTTAGCATCTAGTATTTACAAGTTAGAAATATTTCCTTTATGCAATATGTAATTTTTGTAGATCTATATTATTTGGAGAAATACATCATTTATAATGTTATAAATGTGTATGGTACCTTCATGTTGAACGAAGAGTTCTCAAGAATTGTTTTTGATAAGATTTATGTGATGAGGAACAATGACATTATTAGGGGGAACATGAAATTTATTTAGAGGTAGCGTGAGGTTTGGGGGGGTGGACCCCTTGGAATATTTTCTTCTACAAGATGGAGAAGGATTATGTGACATAGAATCACTGGATATCAAGCCCTCCCATAGAAACAATAAAACTAGTAGTGGTGCCATTTCTAAAAAACTTGATAACATCCTTACTGCAAAGAATATTCTTGAGAATGCAGAAAGAATTAGACTGTAGATTGGTGTGAGGGGTATCTGAACATGTTTTTATTTTTCTTCAATTAGAGAAGGTGGATGAAACTCCTCCATGCCCTTTCAAGTTCAGTTCTTACTAGTTAAAGGATTCAAAATTTTGCAACATTGTTCAAGGGGAATGATTTGACATTGATTATAGCCTAGACTACTAAACCATGTATGAGTTCAATGATGAACTTAAGAGGACCATGAAGAAGAATATTGAAAGGGAAATACTTGGAAGAATAAAAATAGATGAAAAAGAGAAAAACTATCTTGATGGATTAGGGGGACGAGAACACTCTATTCTTCCACAATTATACAAAAATGATAAGGAATAATAATTCGATTTGGGGTAATAAGTTCATATATTAGGGATATAACAAAGGTGGGGTACAAAAATTTTAAATATTTGTTCAAGGAGTTGAATATAGCCAACATAGTTGAGACTATTAAGATGGTTGTTCTTTTCCCCAGTTTAATCATGAACAAAATCAAGATCTTATGGATAACATATCAATGGCGGAGTTAGAAGGGGTGATTGATTCCTTTCAGAAGGAAAATAGCATTGGCTTGACGGATAACCTATTGAGTTCTATGGGAATTTTATTGTGCTAATGGGGAATGACCTATTGAAGGCGATGGAAGAGTCTAGGGAAACATGGAATATGTTGGGGGTTACTAATTATACCTTTTTAGCATTGATTTTCCAATAAGTATGTTTCAGGTTTCTTTAATAATTTTAGGCCAATATCTCTTTGTAATATTGTATACAATATCATCTCAAAGGTGACATCTAGAAGATTTAAGCATAACATTTCTCTTGCAATACAAGGCGAGAAATTTGGATTCCTAAATGGAAGAAAACATCATGAGGCAATTAGTATTGTACAAGATCTTCATTACATTAAGGTAAGGAAACTATATTTTTTCATTTAATTGGTTCTTACTAAGGAATATGAAAAAGTAAGTTGATCATATTTTATATTAACGATGCTCCATGTTGTTTTCTCTTGTTACTTTGTGAATTGGGTGGAAGGTTTTTAGTCATGTGTTTCCTTTTCCTTACCCATCAATGGATCTACCATTGATTTTTACCAACCCATTAGAGGACTCAGGTAGGGTTTTCCTCTTTCTCCTCTTCTTTTTCTTCAGATTGTTGAGGGTTTAAGAATGAATCTATTATTTGAAAAATATAGTGCCCCACACAAATTAATAAATACGGGAAATCATTTTTCTTAACTTATCTTTTCTTTGTCCACAATCTTTTATTGTTGGGTGATGGCTCTTTGAGATATGTTCAACCTATGCATATGGTGTTTCCTCTATAGTATAGGCCACATGGATGGAAGTAAATTAATTTAAATAATCTATTTCATTTGACAAGGTGGTGGTAGGTCAACAAACTATTATCAAGGACTTGTTACTCTTTCATGAAGAGGATTCCCTCTTGGGTCTTAGAGACTTGGGGTTCCATTTGAAATCCAATGATTATGGATTTAGTGAGTGGACATGGATATATATCAATATTAGAACATACAAATATCTTGGTATGCAAGATGGCTCTCTCTTGGGGTATATAAACATTAGTAAAGGTGATATTAGAAGTTATCTTGGTCTATTGGCAATATTTAGCTTACATTCCTAATGGGGTACTGCACAAAATTAGAAGGAATATATTCCATTTTATTTGGATAGGGAAAAAAAAGGAGAATATGTCTTTGGTAATATGGGGCATGATTACTTAGCTAAAGCAATGTAGTGGATGGGGTCTTGAGAACATATTTCATTTTTATAGGGCCCTTGTTGCTAAGAGCCTTTGGAAGTTGATGATTGGTTCAAGGTTGTCGAGAGATGTGAGTTTTGATAAATATATTTATCCCTTATCTATAGAGGATTGGATCCACACTTTAAATAAAAAATTCATCAATAATTTCATCAATTGGAAAGATTTGGTTTAGGCATTTGGTCTGGGATGAAGAAATACTTCCAAATTTATAACTACTCTAATCAACTGAAAGCTAGGATGGCTATTTATAATCTTACAGGAAAAGCAGATATATGGTGGCAGGACTTAAAAAGAGTAAAAGGTATAAGGGAGAAAAATATAAATTGGAGCACATTTAAGAAAAATTTCAAGAATAAATTTTTATCTGAACAGTATTATGAAGAAAGAGCTAAGGAATTTTATGAGCTAAAATTGGGAACAATGAATATGAAAGAACTAAACAGTAAATTTCTAAGTCTACTCAGACATGTGCCGTATATTATGGACGAGAAACCTAACGTACCATGGTTTCTCAGTTTTTTACCTTATCACATAAAGGATAGAATTGAGTATGACAATTTGAAAACTTTAGAAGAAGCAATGAGAAAAGTGAATTTCTGTTATGAACAGAATCATAAAAAGGAAAGTATGACCAACTGGAAGGCCAAAAGGAATAATAACTTTGAACAGAAAAAGAAAGATTTTGTGCCTAATTGAAATTTTAAGAATAGTAACACCAAAAAATTTCCTAGTACAAATTTCCAAGGGAACAAAATTAAATCATAGACCAATCCAAATAATCAAAGGAATAAAGAATCTGCTAACAACCACAGTAACTATACAAAGAATTTTAAACGAAAGGAACCCATAAAGTGTTGGGAATGTAATGGTCCGCATTATGCATAAGTTTTCCCCAATTGAAAGAAGATTGTTAGCAACATACACACATTACAGGAGGAGATGATTGTTGGTGATCTAGCAAGGACAATTCCCAGGATCAATGCAGCATTAGAGAACCGGTAAGCATATTATCAAACTTCCATGGTGGAAGTGGAAGGTAAGATAAATCAAATACCTATATCTATTTTAATTGATCCAGGAGCTAGTTTAAGCTATATTTCTCCAAATTTAGTATAAACATGTAAGCTTTCAGTTGAAAAGTTTGCAAGATTTGGTTAGTTCAGCTAGCTATTGGTGCAAAGAGAAAAGTAATTAACTTTGTTAAGAATTGTGCAGTAACTATGGATCAATTTGAAACCTATGTTAAGCTCAATGTGTTACCTTTAGGTTCATATGATATGTTAATTGGTATGGATTGGTTAGAAAAGCATAGGGTGGTCCTGAATTGCTTTGATAAAACCTTCACTTGCATAAATAGCGATGGAAAGTTAATAAATGCAAAGGGAATCCCTAGGAAAACAACCGTAAGGTAAATTTTTGCTTTGCAACTTAAGAGAGATGTTAGAAAAGGCTGTAAAGATTTTTCCATAACAGTAATTAATGAAGAAAATAATAAAAACAGAGATAAATTAAAACTGGAAGATATTCTGATTCTAAGTGAATATTTAGATGTATTTCTGGAAGAAATTCTGGGACTGCCTCTGAAACAAGAATTAGATTTTACTATTGAGCTGGTACCTGGTGCAGTGCCCAGCTCAAAATCCCCTTATCGGATGAATATACTGGAATTAAATGAACTTAAGTCGCAGTTAAAAGAACTCATTGATAAGAATTACATTAGACCTAGTGTGTCTCCCTAGGGGCCACCTGTCATCTTTGTTAAGAAGAAGGATGGAACTCTACGACTATGTATAGATTACCGTCAACTAAATAAAATGACTATCAAGAACAGATACCCATTACCTCGCATAGATGATCTGTTTGATCAGCTACGTGGAGCCACGGTGTTTTCAAAGATTGATTTACGATCTGGATACCACCAGGTCCGAATCAAGGATGAAGACATCTTTAAAACAACCTTTAGGACTCGATATGGACATTATGAGTTTGTTGTTATGCCATTCGGGCTTACTAATGCCCCAGTTGTTTTTATGTGTCTGATGAATAATGTAATGCACAAATATCTGGATAAATTTGTGGTCATATTTATTGACTAAATCTTAATTTACTCAAACACTGAAGGGGAACATTAAGAACACTTAAAAATTGTCTTACAAGAGTTACGAGAACATCAAATATATGCAAAATTTAATAAATGTGACTTCTTTAAAGATCAATTCAGTATTTGGGTCATGTGGTGACTAAAGAAGGGATTTTTGTTGATCCCGAAAAGATAAAGGCAATCAAAGATTGGCTAGTCCCAAACGACATAATTGATGTCTGATCATTCATGGGGATTATTGGTTATTATCAGAGATTCATTGAAGGGTTTTCAAGAATTGCAAATCCTATAACCTCTTTGCAAAAAAAGGGGAAGAAATTTGATTGGAATCAGAAGTGTGAAGACATTTTTAAAAAGCTAAAAACATTATTAACCACCGCACCAATTATAAGAATTGTTGACCCTAATAAATATTTTATAGTATGTACATATGCATGCAATGATGGTTTAGGTGGAGTATTAACTCAGGAAGGACACGTCATTGCTTATGAGTCTAAGAAGCTAAAGGTTCATGAGAAAAATTATGCGACCTATGACTTAGAATTAGCTGTTGTCATACATGCCTTAAAAATGTGGTGTCATCATTTAATCGGAAGAAATTTTATATTGATGACATATAATAAAGGATTGAAATATCTGTTGGATCAACCTAACTTGAATGCTAGGCAAGCTAGGTGGATAGCTTTTCTGAGTGAATATGATTTTGAAATTCAACATATTAAAGGAAAGGAAAATAAGGTTGATGATGCATTAAGTAGAAATGCAAAACTGAATTTTACAGCAACCATCAGCATTTATAAGACAGACTTGGAAGAATATCTAGAATATGGAATAGAACAAGATGAAAATAATCGAAAATTACAAGCAAAGGTAAGAGAAAAATTAATAGAAAGTCTAAGTACAGGGTACAGCTTGAATGGAAAAGTATTATTATTGTATAAAGACAGATTATACGTACCTAATGTACCTAATATTAAGGTGTTAATTTTAAACGAAATTCATAAAAATCCTTATTCAGGGCATTTGGGTTATCAGAAAACCATAACCATGCTAAGAAAGGATTATTTCTGGCCAAACATGAAAAATGAATTGGCAGAATATACTGCTAGGTGCTTTGAATGTCAAGAAGTAAAACCTGAACATCAGCATCCAGCTGGGCTACTTCAGCCATTGCCTATTCCTAGCTGGAAATGGGAGATAATTAGCCCTGATTTTATCACGGGACTGCCTAGAAATCAGAACTTAAATGACTCAATAATGGTAGTTGTTGATAAATTGAGTAAAGCAGCCCATTTTATACCTGTAAAAACTACTTATAAAGCTGCAAATACTACTGATATTTTCTTAAAACAATTTTTTCGGTTGCATGGAATACCAAAGGTGATAATTTTAGACCGAGACCCTAAGTTTACTGGTAATTTTTGGAAATATTTGTTTAAAGGGTTAAATACTACGTTAAACTTTAGTACCTCTTTCCATCCTCAAACTGATGGACAGACTAAAAGAGTAAATCAGGTATCGGAGGATCTACTCAGAATGTATGTAAAGGAGTAGCCAGGTAAATGGGAAGATTATTTACACCTAGTAGAATTTGCTTACAATAATCATTATCAAGCTTCAGCTAGGTATAGTCCTTTTGAAATTTTGTATGGAATGAAATGCAATACTCCCATGTCTTGGAGTAATCCAGTGGACAGGTTAGTATTAGGAACTGAATTATTAAAAGAGATGGAGCTAATTGTAAAACATGCACAAGGTAATTTGAAAATTGTGCAAGATCGATAGAAAATCCAAGCAGACCTTAAACAAACTCCAAAGGAGTTCCAGGTAGGTGAACATGTTTTTATCAAAACATGTTCTTTTCTTCACCATTAAAATCCACTTAAAAACTTAATTAACTAGGCAGAGGTCGAACATCATTATCACGGCTTAGAGCCAAGTTTTAAAAGTTAAGCAAAAAGTTTTTACATCTTCCAAGTCGTAAAGGCTCTGTCAAGTAAACCCCAAGTCACGGCTGCAATAGCCTTCAAGTCTTGCACATAATACCCTTTAGGGTTTTCATTACAAAAACAAAACAACACATAGAACAACCTAACAAGTAAAAAACTAGGCCGAGTTTTTTTTTAGCAGCTAGTATTCTCATCTTTTCAACCACCATAATACCAATGGAGGAGAAAACCCTCAGTTCAACTGAGGCTTACCAGGATTGTGTGGTCGTGAAAGGAGAGGTGCTCTTTCAGCTAAACCCTAAATTCCGTGAGAGGAACCTACGTAGAGAAACCAGTATTTAGTACAGATTTAAAAATGTAATTATGACTTAATATTACTGTAAAGTAAAAATATTTATCGGCAGTTACCTGATATATCATTTGGAGAAGTCGTGGTCACAAGCAGCTGGAGCAGCTCTATGGAATATGGAAGAATAATGCCCCAGACAAATCTAATGTGCTGGTTACAACTGAAACCCTGAGTCACAAATCCAAATGAAAACGAGCAACGCTCTAACTAGAACGAAGAGAACCCTTTTACAAGCTCTGTCCACTATTTGCTTGCGTTTTAAAACTAACTCAATCCTCAAATCATTGAAGGAAAACAAGTTTCTACACTCACAGTATGCTATAGCAGTCATTAAGCACCAAGAACCACCTTATGTTTTCACCAAGACAAGATCACAGTGCTTTGTCGGAAGGCAATATACAAATATGAGTTATATGACAGAGTCATGGCAGCCATGAGCTCACAGCTTGGCCGCACCAGTCGAAAAGATTGTTGCAATACGAAAAGAGAAGGATAGGGTTTCGTTATAAGTCAACCCAACCCGTGGACAAAACACCTCCACGTACCCACCTAAATTATTTCATGAGCATGGGTGCAAGACAATAGTTGAGTGCAGTTCCAATCTTCATCAAAATAATTATAATCAAAACCTATAATCATTTAAACGATGCAATTTCTATGATTTCCTATCATATATTATTTACCATGGAGTTTTTCGATGCTTAGTTTACCAATTATAGGATTAAGATAGGAAGTATCTTCTAGGATAAGTCAAGTTAAGATAAGTTATTTTGTTAACCATGTTTGCTAGAACCTAGTTAAAAAGACATATGTTAGTATCAAACTATATTATGTTAATCAACAAACTTATCTCAAAGTTTTACTAAATCAACTTGTATGAAGGTATAGTTATAGCTAAAGATGCACCAGGAAATTAAGGTAAAAGATACAAATAAAATTATTTCAAGGTAAAAATAAACGGTAACAGTAAAAGAAGAATTATTTCAACCAAGTCCACGACTTTTAATGCATTGGTTAGTTGGAACTACAAGTATATGCAGTCCATATCCTTTTTATAATAATCTTAATTAGATTTCTAACATACATTTAACGAATAAACAATTGAGAGCTGAAATAGTATTGTTTTATATAATGTGAAAATTATATAATGTTAAACCTAGGATAAGGTTGAAATGGATATACATCTTTTGAGTGTGAGGTCTTAAGAGTTTTTAGAGTTAACTCTTTTTCAGCAAAATAGGCTAGATTTGTAGTTTATGAACATGAAGTATTTCTTTTTTATTTTCCAAAAGATTCATATACTTATGTTCAAAACTAGACTCCAAATGTGTGCCTAAACTAAGCAAAAGTCGGAGTACTATAATTTCATCCTAGATAAAATATAAATCAACATTGCTATAAACAAAAGTACAAAGTATTCTTGGATTTAATTGTAATCAACTAGTAATTTGATTTCTTTGGCATAGTACCTTGATCATGTTTTTACACCCATGCAGATGCAGTTTGTTATAAATATAATTATGGATATGTGACAACGCAAATAAGATCAATGTTACCTCATTTGGAGTCAAGCTGTTCTTAAATATTCTAAGACTAGCATCATATGCATGCTAGGGAAGTATCTTCTTGACCTATTTATAAATATTATTTTACTAGAACTTACACTTCCCTGTTAAAACCTGTAAGGAACCATTAGTCCCACTGTGTTAGCTTAAAGCTAAGTAAGCCTCAATCACACATAAGAAACTTTCCCTACTTGACAAAAGAAATCAACAGTATATCTAGCAGCAGTAAAATACAAGTTCTTTTTCTACTTCTGGAAGAATTACAACTGCTAAGTCAAAAATAGTACTAACATAGCTTTTAAGGATATGCCTATAGATTATACAAAATATTATAAAGAAGCAACTCTTTGTTTCTCTTACAAATTGTTTTATTATCTGCTAACCATTAGTGGTACTTTAGTGGTGACATTAGACATTTTATGTCACATGAAAATTTTAAATTTTTATGAATTTTTGAGTTATTACAGGTTTGGTAGAAACTACTAACAACATGGTGGAGTTAAAATATTTAAATATTATCATTGATTTAGTCACAAAATGGTGTGTTTTAGATTTTCATATATGTGGGGAATTAAATCTGGTGGTCGATTGGAATAATGGTTACTATAGGATTCTCAATTTAGGGATAGAGCATCTAACATGATGAGTTAATGAGAAGTTGGAAACTTTGGATTCCTTCTCATGCAACCATATATAGAGAAAGTTAAATGTTGCAACATGTAGGATGTCTAGATAAGTATATAATGCTAAAAGAGGCTTACTTGATATTACTAAGATAAGGGGATAAAGTCATGTCATTGTGTTTGACTAAAACATGGTATCTCCATTGAGGTCAAACACATTAATAAACCAATCACACAAATAGATCATAGATCAACACACAAATGATTTGCATGGTTAAAACCCTCAAAGAGGGAATAATTCCCAACCTTATCCAAATAACTAATTGAGGCACTATATTAATGCAAAAGGAAAAATAATTTACAAATGAGTTTCTCACAATCAATCATCAAGAAAATGACCCTCCATGCTATTTAAATAGATATCATGGACCATTCAGGTGCTAAGCCATGAAGATCAAGGTGAAGATGAATTGTCAGATCACTTTATGTATAGAACATATTGCGAGTGTCATATTACATAAGTACCAATGCATTCTAAAGAAACACAATTTACCTAAGGACACATTAGACCAAGTTGATCTTAACTAACTTCTAATTGTCTAAATATCCTAACATCCCCCCTTAAGAACACCATTGGATAGGATTGAAGGATTTACAAAGGTGCCAAAATAAGAGAAGGAAGAAGGAATTAGAGTCTATCCCCCCTTAATGACAAATTTCTAAATTCCTAACATAAATCAAAGCTTATAAGAGACTTTACGAAGGTGTCTACAACTTGATCATCTGTAGGGAAAAAAAACACTTTGAGAATGTGATCCAAAATAAATTTTCTAATAAAGTACATCTATGTATCAATGTATTTTCTATGATAATGTTGAACTGGATATTTGTCAAGCTTGATGGAACTCTGATTGTCACACAAGAGGGTAGTCAGATGTTGTTGTTGGAATCTAATATTTGAAAGCATCTACCAAATCCACAGGGCTTCCTGAATTGCATTAACTACAACTCATTACTTTGATTATGTTGAAGAAAGAGCAATATATTGTTGTTTCTCACTATCCCATGTGATAAGTTTGAAATCAAGACTAAAAACATAACCTAAAATGGAATTCTAATCATTAGGGTTTCCACCCCAATCGAAATTAGTGAATCCATAGAACAAAGGAGCCCCCCTTGAGTTGTAATGTCTCCAAAACATAATTGTACCCTATATATATCAAAGTTTATTTTGTTGTTCTTTTCCAATGGTTATGATGGGGTGTTTGCATATACTGAGCAACAAGACCCGATAACAAAGGAAATATCAGGATGGGTATGAGTAAACTACAAAAAACTACCAACTAACTAACGAGACAAGGTGGCATCTACTTTAGGTGTAGTGTTGGTGGAAGTAAATTTGACTCCAAATTAGAAGGGAGAAGGGGTTGGTTTACAATATTCCATATGAAAGTGACGAAGAAGGTTAGACTTAGAAATACAAATTCATTCTTGGGTTTGCAGTACTTGGAGACCAAGGATATCATACAAATTTCCTAAGACAATCATTTCAAATTTCTTCTTAAGGTTGGATTTCACATGGATTGAATGTTTAGGGTAACTACCAGTAAGAATAAATTCATCAACATAAAGTAATCATTTTTTTAATGTTTTCTTGGTATAGACATCGAAGTCAGAATGACATTTAGAAAAACTAGTGTCAAGAAGAAAGCTATCCATTTTGGTATATTGATCCCAAGGAGCTTGCCTAAGGCTATAGAGAAATTTCTTATGGTGACAAACAAATATGGAGTCATTCTGAACATGGCCATGGGGTTATTCCATGTAAATTTATTCTTGCAAATATGCACACGAGAAGGCATATTTGACATACATTTATGGACCTCCCATTTATATGAAGCGACAAGTGTAAAAGCAAGGAAGATGGAGTTCATTTTAGAAACATGGGAAAAGTTTTATTATAGTCAATTTCTTGAACTTAGGAAAATTATTGGGAAACTAACCTGAACTTAGGTCTTTCAATGCTTCCATTCGATGCATGCTATGGTTTTATACACACATTTACATTTAATAAGTTTTTTTTCCTTTTGAAAGAGGCATAAGATCCCAAGCATCATTTGATGTAATACCCCGATTTTGATCCCGTTTGCATTAAAGGTACATGATGTATATATTGTAATTAATCATGGTGAGGAGCTAACGGAAAAATCCCCACCATCGATTTTGTTGTGTTATGTTTTGGCAATTGGGATCATTGCCGATGGTATATCATGCTATCTGGCACATAATAGTTTTGCATCAAGTAAATATGCACATTCATTAAAATAAACCTACATCCAGCTACGACAGTGCAACATTAAATGAAAAGGGCATGATTTCCTAAGGTTAAAGGGGGGGATTGTCTAACCCATGAGAGCCATTGGGGAAAATCCATGTGTCAGCCACTAAGCTACTGTTAGTTGAGGGCAATTATTTGCTGAGTAGTGTTGGGTGGCAGGCCTATCCACATGCACCCTCCTCCAGCTGGGTCGTTCCATTCACGTGGGGGAAAGGAAACCAATAGAAAACGATGCCACTCTCCCACTCTCTCCAGTATGCTCCCCTTCATGCACCGTTTGGGAAAACTATCCATCGTTTTTGGCTATTCATTTTTCCTCACTATCCATCTCATGCAGGGACGTTCGGCTCTCTCACACACCGATTGGGATTCATCATTGTTTTCCTCACACGGAGCAGGAAAAACCGATTACTATCACCCATGATCTCATGTGAATGAGCCTTCACATTTTGGGCGGTGCGTATGTGTTTTCTCCGGTTCCTCACACTGAGGATTCTTTCTTTTTTGGCTCACGCAGCAAGGAAGGGAGTCGTTTGGGCTATCATTCCCATTTCTCTATAGAATGGTATCTAGTGTGTTTTCCATCCAGATTGTGGGATCTGTGTGTAAATTTCCCTCACATACTGATTGGGAGTATGTTTTCTTCCCCACTGCGGTCTGTGTATGTTTTCACATAGCTTCATTATTGAGAATGGGTTGTTTCCTTTCCCACATTTTGGTTGTTGTGTTTGCTTTTACATTTTGGGCTGTTGTAGGCTGTTATGGAGTCATTTTGGCCATGATAGGGCCAAGAACAACTCAAGAATTGTTTTCCCTGCCCAAGCCGTGAATCACTTAGTTTTACTGCGGATATGCAGTGGTTGGTCTTCGGACTATGTGGAGTGGGATTGAAGGCTGGGTATGCTTGAGAAACCTGAGTTTGGGAGCCACACAGACAGAGTTAGATGGCTAGCTTTCTCCTCCACAACCCCGGAAGAGCACTGGCAAGGGAAGTCAGGGCCTGAGGGACTGTGAAGCAAAGAAGGGACTGATTCCTGGTGTCGGGTGTGTGTGGGTGTCTTAGAGGTCAGGAAAGCTCTGGTGCAGGCGTCCTTAGCTTTTCCATGAGCTCACCAGCTTAGCATTGAGCTTCTCCCATTTCCTTGATAGCTTGATAAGCCCTACGGTGTGGGCTTGGCTGATTTGTGTACCTTGGCTATGTGTAAGCCTACTTAGTCCCTTATTCTTTGGGAAATCATGCCCAGCTCGAGGGTGGCAGTGTTGCTGAGAGATTGATGAGCACGTTGGCCTATGGTTGGGTGGAACGTTGCAGCGATGTAGCTGGTTGTGGGACAAGTTCTTTTTTGTCTATTTCATCTCTGCAATTATATTTGATGGCTAATGAACTATGATGAACATGTTGAATGTCTGAATGTATGTTTGCTTCCACTATGAATGTGAATGATTATGCATCTTAGCAGGTTTTCTATTTTAAGAATTTTATTTCAGCATTTTATGTATGTTCATGTTCATGGGGCTAGTTGCCCGGTTGTTGAACGGTTTGGTAGCGTCCTCTTCGTCGGTCGGAGGGTCAGGGACGTTACAATATGGTATCAGAGCTAAAGGTTACAGCATGGGCCTGAATGGGCCATGAAAGGTTAGCTAACAAAGGAAGGTTGTCCCTTACCCAGCAGAAATAAAAAAAGTTCGAGAAAATTTGTTGAAAAATTCTCCAAGTGCCAAAATCATCGGATCATCGGAGGACTGAATGGGAACATCCAGCGATATAGCAGAATGCTTAGTCGAAAGACCACTTGACGAGGGACCGGTGGAAGGAAATTCACAAAAATTTCTCTAAGTGTCCATCGGTCGTCAGCAGAGATCAGTGGAAGTCAGAGCCGCAGTTGTGGAGGGGATCATTCGAAGGCCGTAGAAACGTCGACTCCCTTTTGTGGAAATACCACTCGACGCAGATCGTCGGTGATCGGCGACACTTAGTTGTAGGGATCGCTAAAACAAAGGCTCCGTAGGATTAATGATCACTGAAACGGCGGCGATGAGTAGTTGTTTGGGTTGTCGATTCTGTCGGTGGAGAAAAGACGAAGAGAAAATTTTTGGGAAAATTTATAAGGCGTGAGACCATCAGCAATTGGTGAAGTTTAGATGATGGGATCGTCGAAACGTCACCACCATCAGCGGGAATTAGAAGATAAGATCACTGACAAATAGACGGTGAAGTTGCCGATGACACGTCAGTAGAGGAAAGATAAATTCAACGAAGATTAGTTAGATGGATCGGTGAAATTTAGAGGATGAATTAGTCAACGTGGCATCAAGAAAATTTCAAAAAAATTGTCTTAGTGTTGAAAAAATTTCGGTACTTGGAGAAGTTCAGAAGTTGTCGGCAATCGGCGGAAGAAAGAAGATGGAGGCATTGAGGTGATGGCTTCATTCAGTTGAATACCACTGAAAAATCAGATCGCTTAGTCGAAAGGACATCCGATAAAGGCCATCGGCGTCGGCAGGAAGATGAAACCGCCGAAACATCGGTGAAGTTTAGTTGAGGGCGCAGCCGACGTGGCGGCGGAAAAAGAAGAAGTTGGCCGAAGTGTTAAAGGCATCAGAGAAACTTAGCTGTTTGAGGAGCCGAAGCAAGGAAGGAAATTCTCGAAAATTTCTAAGAGATGAAAACCATTGGCAAAATGTAGAGGTTTGGGTTGCCGATGCAGCGGAAAAGTTTCCAAAATGTTTCTAAGGCACGAGATCGTCGGCCATCGAAAAAGGATAGTGGTATTCATTGCCGATGAGCAGCGGAAGGAATTAGTGGTTCAAGCGCCGTCGTTGCAGAAGCCTAGTGCACTAATCCTCCAACGGTTATAGGTTCCACTTGCCGATGCCATGATGGTTGTGTTTCAGTCATCAATCAGAAGTTGTTAGTTGAACAACGACGAATAGGGGAAGATGGAGCCAATGGAGTTGGCAAAAGACAGAGGAAGCTCTCTCCGAAAAATAGTTAAATGAATCAGCGAAAGATATGGTTGAGCCGATGAACCAGAAAAGAAGACTAGAGAGAAAATTTTGAAAAACTTTCTAAGTCATAGAATCATCGTCCATCGACGAAGATTAGTTGATGACGTCGCTGATGAACATCAGAAGGAGTTAATGGTTCCTGTGCCGCCATTGCGGAAGTCTAAAGAACTAAACCTTTCGATGGGTAGATGATCCGACTGTCGATGCCGCAGTGACTAGAGGTTTCAGCCGCCGATAGGCTTGTGCTATGGAAACCTTAGAAGGATAATTGGTCGTCATTGCGGAAGTTTAGAGAACTAAGCTTCCGACAGTTACCGATTTTGACTGTCGATTCAACGGAATAGTTGGTTTCCCCGTCGATAAATTTTGAAGTGATAGATGATTATGGACCCGATACGATGGATGAAATTAGTCAAGCGGATCGTCGATAAAAATCGGAATAGTAGACCACTGTAGGCCCAATACGGTGGAAGGAAATAGACAAACAACCCGCCGAGATAGCGAAGAAAATTAGACGTTCTAGCCGCCAAAACGTGGAAGGTTAGGAAAGAAAGGACCCGATGAATAGTCCTTGACATCGCCGATGTAGATCGAAAGACTTCTCCACTAAGGATTCGAAACGTCAGAAAATTAATTGGGATGAGACCTGACTTTGACAAAGGAGAATTTTGGGTTTTTCCAGTGAAAGTTCCAGCGAATCTCAGCCAGTGTTCAGTGAATAATTTCTCATTGGATTTTCAGCAGTTTCAGGGATGAAAAGGAAAAGAATTCCAGGTGGTTGAGGTTGACATTTCAGACCCAAAATTCAGTGGTGTGTTTTTCCATCATTTTTGAAAGGATGTGGTTTTCACACCCAAGGTCAGAATGAAGCATGTGGATAGGCATTGGAAAGCTTATCCAGTAGGGAACAAGGAAGAATCCCCAGAGTTTGAATGTGGTGCTGCAAAGTACTAGTGGCTATCAGTATAGACAAACCAGCCATTGTGTGGAAGAGGAGTTCCATGCAAAGATGAGGGATTTGAAAAGGGAAAATTCCTTAAACCCTGTCTTGCTAATTATAATTACATTTGTAAGTTTCCTACATGAAATGTATGAAGATATGCCCTACATGTATAAGATATTACATGTTGGTAAGAATAGTGAGAATTATACATTTATAATGAGCCACTAATGACGATTATTGCATTGATGTTGGCATTAGTGGAAAAAAAAACCAACGAAAACATGGACATGGCGGAATATGTTGCGGATGCTGACGAATGTGACCAGCAACCCTATGGAGAAAGGGATAAGGCAACAAGTCCAGAATCAAAAGTTGGTGAGCAAATTCTGCAATATCCTGCAAAGGACCAACCAAACTGGTAATGTCAAGGGTGTAAATAGAACCCATGAAGGTAAGGGTTTGATTATGACAAATTGCATGGAGTGGTAAAGGTAAGAGATCTCATACCATGTGGGTATTTGAATTTTATGCTGCATTCATATGGAAATATGTTATTCCTGAGAAAGTAAGCACTGATGCATCCTATATGAAGTAGTCATGTTTAGGCCATGCATGGTATGTTTGAATGCATAGTATCCCTGAATCAATGCAAGGTAGAATTGAGTGGATATGCATTAAAAGATTCTATAAATCTTGTAGTTATGCATTGAATGGATGCATATGAAGGGTGTGAGTAATTGATTATGTAAGTATGGGTGCAAATGTTGTGATGCATTGCATGAATGCATTGATATAGTGCATGTGATATTATGAATAACTAATGGCTAAAATGATGAATTGATGACAATTCTAGAACCATTTCTAGAGCTGTTATGAATGTAGGATAGTAAGTGCATGAAGAGGGTAGTCATTTGGCTACCGAAAATGTTCTATGGAAGAGCAAAGTGGTACAAATGATGCGCTTGTGAAGTAAGGAGTATCTAAACCTTTCATTTAATTGCATAAATGATGTGACTGTACCCTGTAATTTAAGGTATGATAATGATTGCGCGAAGTAAATGAGTTTTGGTAATATTGATGTGATTAACAACTGGAAGTATTTGAATTTTATAAATTCTAAAAATGCTTCAGTGATTGTTGCAACAATGAAAAGGTTATATGCATCAAGACTTTCCAAGTGTTTAGCTGATTGAAGTTCAAGTTTCAGGTAGATTGTTTGGAGCATGGCAATGGGAGTAAGACCATGACAAATGCCAGAATCTACAATGTGAAAGAGCCAAACCTAATGAGAAGAGTCTCATGGTTGTGAAACTAGTTTGTATGCATAATGAGTTGTCAAATTTGAATTTGTGAATTTCAGATTTGAGAAATTGCTGACAACTACTAATCACTATTGGCTTGCATAGAATTGTGTTAGAAGGACGCATTGTAAGTGGGTATTCATGTTATGATAGTAAGCATAAAATTATAATTGGCATAGTGGTGCTGCTTACAAGAGACCCACAATTGAGGATCACCTCATTACCAAGCAAATCAATTTCTGTAGTAAACAGAGTTGCAAATTCTCATTGAATTTAATTACTAATGTCATTGCTTGGTTGTGGAACAATCAATTTGGATTGTATTATCAGATAATGATTGAGTGTTGGCTATTTGATGAATGTGCCAGGGGCACATACTGCAGGAAGATCATGTGTGATGGCTTGCAGGATCCAAACTTCATGGGAAGGTTTTCCCTTATCTTGGAAATGGGTTTCGGGTGAAACTCCATTAGACATTTTGTAAATGTCTCATCTGCACTACATGTTTGGTAAGCAACATGAGTGAGATGGTATGGGTTATGTCGGTAAGACATGTGTGGATATGAAATGTAAAGAGGAATTGGGATGGAAAGCCGAGGGACTGTCAACTCAGAGAAGGAAGCCCCCATTCCTCCTTAACAAAGGAATACTGCCTCGACAAATGGATAAGTGTTTTGTGACCCTAGCTAAGAATATGCATGTCAATTGTTAAATTCAATATGCAGAGCATGTTTTGATTTTATTTCCATTATGGCAGATTGCTTGAGTATGAATAGGTCCTACATGGCACACACCGGAAAAGGGTGCACACTCTTCTGATGTCGGATCATGGGAGGGTTTTCAATATTGATTACACCCTAGGGAGTGGATGCACTCCTGGTGTCTCAATACTTGATAGAGAATGATATGAAACATGATTACAGTTTTTAGAACAATAACGCTAACGAATATGCTTATATTGTGTGTGTTTTCAGGCTAAACAGATGTAGTCTGATATTGTACATAGAATGGACAATGGCTTGAGCTCATCTTACGTTCTACTAAAGAGCACAGAGAAGGAGGCATTTTTGAGGGACTGTCAACTCAGAGAAGGGAGCGGTCTCTTGTGTGATATGGGGTAGTGGAATTAGAGCTCACTACTGGAAATGAAACCTAGAAATGGTGTTATTGTTGATGGCCTAATAAACCCAACGGTGTTGGCTTAGCTGATGATTGATTGTTGATATAAGTGCATGTGTTATTGTTGATGGCATGATAAACCCAACGGTGTTGGCTTGGCTGATGATTGATTGTTGATATAAGTGTACTGTTGATATAAGTGCAGGTGATTTGTTGATGGTCTGATAAACCCAACTGAAGGTTGTCTTGACTGTGTGATTATTTGATGTTATGGAAATTGGGGAAATCTTACAATGTTGTCTTGACTACCTATAGTCTGATACACCCAACTAATAGCTACCTTGGCTGAGTAACCTGATAAACCCAGTAGTGTATTGGCTTAAATTGCCTACGGCCTGATAAACCCAATTGTGTATTGGCTTGGTTGGATGGTCTGATAAACCCAACTGTAGGTTGGCTTGACTGTGCCTGATATATATATAAAAGGATGTTGTGAAGCAGCCTACGTGCTGGCCTAACATCCAAGTCCATAGGCGATCCCAAGGTTTGCAAAGCAAAGCAGGATCCTGTGGACCAGAGAGGAAACGCACAATACATATAAGTGTTGGATTATTTTGCAATTCTTTCTTATGAGTATGCATGTGTATATGATTTGGTTATGATGTTTTAAGCTCTTGTTTAAGAGATAAAAATCGATGGGAATAAACTAAACATGTGAATCTATTCAATGTTTGAATATAGGTATCGTTGGGAGTGAGGACTATGAGAGCATCCTAGGGGTGCATGTGGACATGTGACTGTCCTGAATAGCTCAGAATGAGCAGTAATGAAAAAGGTGCTAGTGAGACTGTGAAGTTCCTAGCAGCCGAGGCAAACCATGTGGGGAGGATCCATGGTTGAGAGGTTTGAATAGATCGGAGACACTAAGTGTCATGACCAAGAGGGATTGGTCCAGCATTCATGGTGAAGTGAAAAAGGATGAGAGCATGAAAATCCACCGCAGTGGTGTGGGTTCCAGGATGGAACAAAACAAAGAGGGGAAAAACTCTTGCTGCTCTCTCTTTCCCTTTTAATTATATATATATATATGCATTGTGAAAACAAAAGATTGTTGAATGCATGTATGACTGAAAATGGAATGTGTGTATTTGCTTAAATTAATTTGTGAATTCTAGAATGGTTAACTCCCTGCCCAAGAATGGACATGAATGAGCTCGTGTGCCTGTTGGGAAGGCATGAAAAATATGAAAGTCTCCTTGATGAGACTTGGACTGTCATGCCAATTGGGAAATAAATTGACTGATTTGAATGCCTATATTATGCTTGGTCTAACAGAATTTCAATGATGCATTTCACAGGTGAGAAAGGTGAAATCCAATGGTGCACATTGATCATGGCAGCAAACCAAAAGCTACTAGACTTGGCTGGAAGTCTCCTTTAAACAATTGCCAAGACCCAAGAAAATCTTGGAGAGATGCTCAAGATACAGAAAAGTCCCTAGACTTGGGAATGAGCCGAAAGCTGAGAACCAGCAAGAGAAGCTCGTGGAATCCGAGGGGCTTGGTCCTGAAAGTTCAAAGTAAATAATTGAACATGGGATGAATATACAAGATTTTGAAATTTTGAATGTGCAAATGGTATATGCATTCCTATGTATTGGAAGACCGAGGACGGTGTTATTCCAAGGGGGAGGGGATTGTAATACCCCGATTTTGACATTTGCATTAAAGGTACATGATGTATATATTGTAATTAATCATGGTGAGGAGCTAAAGGCAAAATCCCCACCATCGATTTGGTTGTGTTATGTTTCGTCAATTGGGATCATTGTCGATGGTATATCGTGCTATCCGGCACATAATAATTTTGCATCATGTAAATATGCACATTCATTAAAATAAAACTACATCAAGCTATGATGATGCAACGTTAAATGAAAAGGGCATGATTTCCTAAGGTTAAGGGGGGGGATTGTCTAACCCGTGAGAGCCATTGGGGAAAAGCCATGTGTCAGCCACTAAACTACTGTTAGTTGAGGGCAGTTATTTGCTAAGTAGTGGTGGGTGGCAGGCCTGTCCACACACACCCTCCTCCAACTGGGTCATTCCATTCATGTGGGGGAAAGGAAACCAATAGAAAATGCTGCCACTCTCCCACTCTCTCCAGTCTGCTCCCCTTCACACACCGTTTGGGAAAACTATCCATCGTTTTTGGCTGTTCATTTTTCCTCACTGTCCATCTCATGCAAGGACGTTTGGCTCTCTCACGCACTGATTGGGATTCATCATCATTTTCCTCACACAGAGCTGGAAAAACCAATTATTGTCACCCATGATCTCCTGTGAATGAGCCTTCACGTTCTAGGCGGTGCGTATGTGTTTTCCCCGATTCCTCACGCTGAGGATTCTTTCTGTTTTGGCTCATGCAGCAAGGAAGGGAGTCGTTTGTGCTGTCATTCCCATTTCTCTACAAAATGGTATCTGGTGTGTTTTCTATCTGGAATGTGGGATCTGTGTGTAAATTTCCCTCACGTACTGATTGGGAGTATGTTTTCTTCCCTGCTGCGGTCTGTGTAAGTTTTCTCGTAGCTTCATTGTTGAGAATGGGCTATTGCCTTTCCCACAATTTGGTTGATGTGTTTTATTTTACATTTTCGGCTGTTGTAGGCTGTTATGTAGTAGGTTTGGCCATGGTATGGCCAAGAACGACTCAGGAATTGTTTTCCCTGCCCAAGCCGTGAATCACTTGGTTTTACTGCGGATATGCAGTGGTTGGTCTTCGGACTATGTGGAGTGGGATTGAAGGCTAGGTATGCTTGAGAAACCTGGGTTTGGGAGCCACATAGATAGAGTTAGATGGTTTTATTTCTCCTCCACAACCCCGAAAGAGCATTGGCAAGGGAAGTCAGGGCCTGAGGGACTGTGAAGCAGAAAAGGGACTGATTCCTGGTGTCGGGTGTGTGTGGGTGTCTTAGAGGTCAGGCTAGCTCTAATGCAGGCATCCTTAGCTTTTCCATTATCTCACCAGCTTAGCATTGAGCTTCTCCCAGCTCCTTGATAGCCTGATAAGCCCTACGGTGTGGGCTTGGCTGACTTGTACACCTTGGATATGTGTAAGCCTGCTTAGTCCCTTATTCCTTGGGAAATCATGCCCAGCTCGGGGGTGACAGTGTTGCTGAGAGATTGATGAGCACACTGGCCTATGGTTGGGTGGAACGTTGTAGGGACGTAGCTGGTTGTGGGACAAGTTCTTTATGAGATAAGTATCTTTGTTTATTTCATCTCTGCAATTATATTCGATGGCTAATGAACTATGATGAACATGTTGAATGTCTGAATGTATGTTTTCTATCACTGTGAATGTGAATGATTATGCATCTTAGCAGGTTTTATGTTTTAAGAATTTTATTTCAGCATTTTATGTATGTTCATGTTCATGGGGCTAGTTTCCTGGTTGTTGGAGGGTTTGGTAGCGTCCTCTTCGCCGGTCGGAGGGTTGGGGACATTACATTTGAAATTAAGGAACAATATTATTCATTCATAGTTGCATCCCAATTTGGATGTCCATAAGCTTTTGCAAATGTATCACAATCATGAGTCTCTGAAACTTGAACCAAAAGATAAGAGGCTCGTTAGGGCTATGAATGTGTTCTATGCTGATCTATAGGATCACCGACAAGATCACCAATTGCTTCTTGTGTTGTATACACCCATCTAAGAAGTGGTGGTGCTGGTGCAGATTCATGTTCGATGGGCCTAGTTGGAGGAATGCGAGTAGGTGAAGGTGGATTTTCATCTTTACTATCATCATCTGAAAAAGAAGCCCGATTAGGATCAAAAGTAGAGAAGTTGGGAATAGAAAGTGGCATGATCACTAAAGATGTCTCACTTACCAAAGACGGAACAAACATTGAATTAGCCACATATATATTTTCATTAAATTTAACATATCTTCTAAAAATAATGTCTTTGGATTTAGATTGAAGAATTCTAGAACTTTTTACATTTTTAGAATATGCACTTCTCACACTTAGGTTGTAACGCTTTCCATATTTCATTCAGGATGTGAGCCCATGCTTCAATACCAATTAAACAAAAGTGGCTTACTTCAAATTTAATTCTAATCCATGCTTCTTCCAGTGTTATATCTTTTAAACCATTTGTAGGAGTCTGATTGAATATGTAATTGGTATAATTAATGGCTTCCACCCAAAATGAGGACTTCATCCCTTAGATTGAATCATACTATTGCCATTTCCTTTAATTTGTGATTCTTTCTCTCAACAACACCATTTTGTTGTTGTGTGTATGGAATAGTATGTTTCATTTGAATGCTCTATGCAATGCAGTAATTCGTAAAATTATTGTTTACATATTCACCTCCATTATTTGTTCTAAAATTATGTATTTGTTGTTTAGATTGTTTTTCTACAAGGACCTTGTAGGCCAAAACCATGTCAAAAACTTCACTTTTAATTTTTAAAAAGTAAACCCAAGCGCATATGGAGAAGTCATCAATGAAAGTTAAGAAGCACTTGAATCCAAAGAAAGAATCAAATGAAAGCGAACCCCACAATTCATGGTGAACAATTAGCTACAAGGGGACCAAGGCATGTTAAGGGGCACATTTTCCAAAAATATCCTAATGATGTTTACTGAGAACAAACCTAGGAAAAACACCATCTATGGAAGAAACAAGAGGAATACTAGTGACTTTTTTCTCATTACATAGTTGTTTCTAAGAGAAATAGTTTAAATGACCAAATTACTCATGCCAAAGTTTGCTCAAGTCATTTCCATGAGCAGTAAAATCCGAGAGAAAATGTGATGACTCAAAAGTTGTTAAATATGTACAACCTAATAATATTATCAACACTTCCATTTTCTAGGATATTCTTCCTTATCAAACACATTAAAACACATTAAAGTGGCTTAGAAAGGTTTAATTCTACTCCATGCTTCTTATATTGTTATATCTTTTAAACCCTTCATGGGAATGAAATTGACTATGTAATTGGTACAATTAATGGTTTCCTCCCAAAATGAGTACTTAATCCCTTGGATTGAATCATACAATTTTCCATTTCCTTTAATGTGTGATTCTTTCTCTCAACAACACCATTTTGTTTGGTGTCTATGGAATAGTATGTAGCATTTTAATACCCTATGCAGTGTAATATTTTATAAATTTAATGTTTAGATATTTGCCTCTGTTATTTGTTCTTAACTTGTGTATTTGATGTCTAGATTGTTTTTCTACAAGATCCTTGTAAGCCCAAAACATGCCAAAAACTTCTCTTTTATTTTTTTAAAGTAAACCCAAGTGCATATGGAGAAGTCATAAATGAAATTTAAGAAATACTAGAAGCCAAATAAAGAAGAAAAACAAAGCGAACCACAAATCATTGTCAACAATTTGCAAGGGGATCGAGGCATGTCTTTCCAAAATTGTCTCGATGATGTTTGTAGAGAACACACCTAGGACAAACACCATCTCTATAAGAAACAAGAGGAAGAATAGCCAACATTTTTTTATTACATAGTTGTTGCAATGGGTGATACTTTAAATGACCAAATTACTCAGGTCAAAATTTGAAAGTCATTTCTATGAGCAATAAAAACTGAGGAAAAAGGTGATGACTCAAAGTTGTACAACCTAGTAATATTAGCAATGATTTTGGTTGCTAGGACATGATGAGGATTTTTGAAATCATTGATTACAACTTGGTGAGGTGTACATTCTATAGTCTTACCTTCACCAAAATGAGAGATATACTAGATTGTTAACAAATTGCAGGAGCGCCTTAGAACATATAATGCATATTTGAAATGACTATCATTTAGCTAAATTGTTTCAAATCCTACAACAATAAGAGATCTATCATCACCAAAAAATATTTGTTTGGTGTTACATTCATTTAGAGAAGGAAAAATGGATTTATCCTTATCCATATGATAAGATGCTCCAGAATCAATGAGCCACTCATTACAATAAGAAGAAGAATATGCATTAAAGGAAATACTAGAATTGGAAGGTGCATGCCCATGAGAAAATTGTTAGAAAAAAAATTAAGATTGATGTTATGTTTCTTAACTACTGCTTCCATCTTCCTTAAACACTTAGATTCTACATGAACATCACACCCACAAAAATTGCAATGTCATTTCGTCTTCTTTACTTTCGATTTAGTGCCTTTATCACTGTTAAGTGTAGGAACTTATTGAGAGGGGTTTGGACCCTTGTTTTGCTTATTGTTGCAAGAGTGTTGCTTCTTTAGATTATTGGATTTTTCCTTTTGTTGTGACACCAAGGATTTATTAGATATACCTGCGGTGTTGATCACTCCAAGACGTAAGATCTTATCTTGCTCTCTAATAAAAAAATCACAAAAAACTTCAAGACTAGGTTTTGTGTAATAGTCCCTAGAGATTCTACAATAGAATGAAAAGCATATACATAAATATAATAAGGAGGACCAGGCTTTGCAAGAATAACATAAATACATTACCTTTCTAGCTTAGTTATCTTGCATTCTTCAACTAAGAGTCTAAGGGTTTTGTTTTTATATAGATAATCTTGAATGTAAGAAAAATCACTTGGATTTAAAGCAACCAACTCAATCCAAGCTGGTGACCTTGAATCTCATTGTGATGACCAAATAATATTTCCAAGTATGTCTAATCAACATTTGGTGTGTCAATTCCTTGAAGTTGGAATTGTAGGTAATTAGAGATGGAAATCCTTATTAATCCACATGCTTCATCATTTTTATTATCCCATTTTACTTTCTTATCAACATTCATGGGGACAATTACTTTTCCTAATGTAATTATGTAAAGTCCCTTTCTTTGTATTACATCCTCCGTATGAGCTCTCTATGAGAAGTAGTTGGTATTGGTAAGTAGAATATCACTTGGACTGGACATTTTATAAAATGATGGTAATATGACTTAAGAAGCATAAATCGATGGTCTAGATGCAAATATATCGAAAAAAGGTATTTAAAAAAAATGACGTTGAACACATATTTTGAATGTCAAAGTTATGTCTTTTTGAAAAAAACTAAAAAACTAAAAATAAAAATAAAAACAAAACATGAAAATTAACATAGGAGGAATGTGACAAGCAGATGTTGAACCATATGGTGATGAGTGTTCAATGAATTAAATAATTCCCCCCCTTATTAACTTTGTTTGTAAATCAATGAACAATTACAGGTGTTTAGGTTTTTTTCTCTCTATTAGGGTTCGTCCGCTGTCTAGGTTTTTCAACTACTTCAACATCGCCCCCTGCTTTCCATGGATAATCCTGAACTGGAGCCGGATAACCGACATGATAATCTGGTGGATGGTTTCCACAGGATCGTGGATTTGCATCCCACTGCCAATCCCACCCCCGGTGATTCTTGTTTTGACAAGTTAGCCAAAGGGCCAGATGTGACTCTTTCCTCTCTAGCGTCTAAATACAAAGAAACCACTCTTCACGAAAGATATTTGGTTGTCCATTTTATAGTTCTCTGACCCTCCCCTCGTTCTATTGAAATTTGGCTAAACAAAAACTAGCGACCGTTGATCCAAGGATAATTCCAACAAAACTTTCGTGGAAAAGGATTCTTCATCTTCCTGTTTGAAAAAAAACAAGATAGAGATTTAATCTTAAGGAATGGTCTGTACTTCATGGGAATAAGAGGAATTTACCTCAACAAGTGAGATATATCCTTCGATATGGAAAAGGATATCCCATCTTCAGTCCCTGTTTGGTTTAGGTTGTTGCATCTCCCGTTGCATTGTTGGAATGACGAATATCTAAAAGCTATTGGGAACTCTCTAGGAAAATACATAGATAAATCAGAGCCAAAACCCCTAATGTTTTCCTGTGCTAGAATATGCGTAGAAGTAGATCTGGAAAAAGGCCTGCTAGAAGCTATCAATCTCAATATGGAAGGATGGAGCCATCTACAAACTAAATTGTATGAGAAAATTCCCTTCAAGTGCAAGGTATGTCACGAATATGGACATTTCACAAAGTCTTGCAAAAAAAAATCTCAATTAGAAGAAGAATAAATTCCAAGAGTGGAATGGAATGAAGTAAGTAAAAAAAAAGGAAACAAAGCAAACACAATCCAAGTGAACTCACCTGCAAAAAAGAAGAAATCTCTAGAAAATAGATTTCAAGTTTTTGCAACAGAGGCTCAAGAATAAGCATAAGCTATAATACCAGACAAGGAATATAACCTATACGAGAATAAGGAAAATGAACTAGTCCTGGAAGAGATAGGGAAATCCTATGAGCCATTATTACCGTCGCAACCATTTGTTGAAGTAATCCCAGAGTCTTCTCAGAATTCAGGAGGATCAGTTACGAGATCTAGAGCCAAGGCTTAGATGGAGGACACATCAGAAAGCAAAGAGGAAGAAATAGAGCCGCTAATAAAAAAGGCAGGAAACCAAACAAATTTCATAGGGAGCAAGATACAGCAAGGGAAAAGGCGACATGCAAGCAGTTGAATATAGATCACCTAGTAAATCCTATTTATTAGACAAGCAAACAGGAGATCAACTAGAAGGGAAAAAGGATAGAGTAGTACCCTCAATAACCAGGAAATAATGAAGCTAGTCTCTTGGAATTGTAGAGGTCTTGGAGGAAACCAAAAGGTTGAAACAATAAAAAGATTCAAATTCTCAGAAAAAATATCCATCCTCACAATCCAGGAGAGAAAAATGCAAGAGGAATACAGTCTGGCCATCTTAAAGAAGTTTTGGAAAAACAGAAAAGGGAAATCAGTTAGCATGCAAGGAGCTTCAAGAGGTATGCTAACCTGGTGGGATAAAAGTATTTTTATATTTATTTCTACAGAAGAAAATAGGCATTGGTTATTTATCGAACTTGAATGTCTCGACAGTCATGAGAAACTTTGGATAGGAAATATTTATGGACCTACAGTGCATGGAGCCAAGGAAGACTTCTGGATGCAACTAGAATTATAGAGGCATGGGAAAATGCATCTTTCGTGCATCATAGTTGTATATTTTAAAGTCACCATTTCCCTGGAGGAAATAAAAGGAGGTTCCAAAGTGAGAGATCCTTTCGGGGAAAGACTAGAAGATATTATAACATCCTGGAGACTTGTAGATATAAAACAAAAGAAAGGAAAATACACTTGGAGCAATAAGCGCACTGGACCAGATCATATTGTAGTAAGGTTGGGAAAAAATTTGATAAGTTCCTCCTTCCTTGACAAGCCCCTTATGTCGGTTTCAATACTTTTATTTTCTATTGTTTCAGATCATAAACCAATTTTGGTTTCTCCGGACCCTATTGGTAACTTGGGTCCTCAGCCCTTTAAATTCTCCCTGGTTTGAATTTCAAAGTTAGGTATTCTTGAAGTCGTCTCTCAATCTTGGCAAAAAAATTTCCATGGTTTCCCTGGCTACATCTGGGAACAAAAATTATCAAATGTTAAAAGGGAACTTAAAGTCTGACTGGAAAGTCGATTCCACCTTGGGCAGGAAAAAACCTTCTTAATTAAGACTCTAGAAGGAATCCAGGAGGAATTGGGGTAGAACAAAGTAACCAAAGAAATGTTGCTAAAGGAAAAAGAAATAGAAAAAAAAAATCTAGCCATTCAGAGAAAGGAAGAAACCGAACTTCTCCTAAAATCTAGGTGTTTATGGTTGAAAGCTGGAGATCCGAATTCTAATTTCTTTCACTATCTGTGCAAAGAACGCAATAAGAGGAATACCGTCAAATAAATCACAAAAGATAATGGAGAAAAAATAAGTGATCCTGGGAAAATTAAAAGGGAGGTAAAAGAGAATTTTGAAGAACTATATACAAGCGAGGGTTTTGCTTTAGAGGAGGATTTTCTATCTCTTAGTAATGAAATTCCTCAACTATTAAAGGACAACCTAAAAGCTCTCACTCAGCCTATTTCCTTTGAAGAAGTTTGCATAGAAGTATGGACGTTACATCCAGAAAAGGCTCCATGCCTGGATGGGTTTTCAATCGGTTTTTATAGAAGTTGTTGGAACATAATAAAAAAAGACCTAGTCAAAATGATAATTTGGTCTGAAGCTATTGACAGGATTGGGGGAGCTACAAATTCCACTTTACTAGCTCTCATTCCCAAAGAGAGGAATCCGACCTCCATTAAAAGATACAAGCCTATTTCCCTGTACAATTCCTCTTATAAAATTATCTCCGTAGTCATATCTAGTATAATAAAGAAGGTAATGCCGCTCCTTAACTATGAAAACCAAGGAGGCTTTATAGAGGGCAGGCATATATACGATAATATTCTTATGGTTCAAGAAATGATTCACTCAAGTCAGACGCGTAAAGAATCAAGTATGGAAATCAGACTATATCTTGCAAATGCTTTTGATAGAATAAGGCACTCCTATATTTTTCAGGTCATGAAAAATTATGGATTTCATGAATCCTTCATAAGATGGGTTAAGGATTATATCAGCATTCCTTGGATCGCTCCTCTTATAAATGGTCACCCAACCCCTTTTTTCCAATCTCAAAGAGGAATCAGACAAGGTTGACTGATGTCTCCCTTCCTTTACATCCTTGTAGTAAACTTTCTTAGCAGAAGACTTGACAGATTCAGAAATGAAGGGAGCTTATCAGGCATCAGTATCGCAAGGGGTGTGCAAATCAATCATGCTCAGTTTGTAGATGATATTATTCTTTTGGATAGTGCTTCGATCTAAATTTGTAGGCGCTTCAAAACCACCTTGGAACTATTCTTAAAATCCTTGGGTATCCAAATCAATGTCAATAAGTCCTGGTTGTATGGATGGAACAACAACCTAACTCTCTTCAAGAAATAGAAAATATTCTGGGAATCCAGGTGAATCTCCAATGGACCTCCTTCATTTATTTGGGAGTTCCTATTGTTAACAAGAAAAACACAAACTCAGTTTGGATCCCTCTAATCTAAAAATTGGAAAATAAAATCCCGGCTTGGAGCAATTCCTAGTTTAATCTAGCAGGCAAGGTGGTTCTCATAAAGTCCATTCTCTCTTCTTATCCCATCCTCTCTTGTGCAATTTTTCTGGCCCCTAAATTAGTTATTAATACCTTCAACATGGAAATAAGAAAGTTCTTCTGGTAAGGAGGGAAGACCCAGGGGAGAAAATTTAGTTTGGTAAAATGGGAAGCAGTCTTGGAGGTGAAATGCAATGGAGGACTTGGAATGAGGGACCTAGGGAAAATGAATAGTTCCCTGGGAGAAAAAATGGTATGGAGGATGATTTCGGGAGGAAAGGAATGGTTGATAGAGGCAACAAGAAAAAAATATATCAACAGGAAAAATTCTAAATGTTTAGATTTTCCCTGAGTGGGTAAAGGAACCACCATATGGAACATATGTAAAACTTTATTGGTCTAATTAAAGACATAATGTATTGGATTCCTGGGAACGACGGTAAAATTAACATATGGACGGACTCGATCTTGGGAAGATCTCCCTTAGACTCAAATGATAATCTTCTCCCTCTTCGTAGGTGGTTGGAAGATCTTGGCTTCAATAATCTTAAATATTTTTCCATTTGGGGATCAAGGGGCGACTGGAAGGGATGGAAAAGCTTAAATTCGTTGTCCCACCTTTTCTTAGAATATGACGTTTTTTCCTATTTCCTCCATGGCACCACCCCCCTCAATTTCAGAGAAAAAGATTTAAGAGGGTGGGGAAAAACTAGGACTTACATAGTCAAATAAGGATATCCATCTCTGCAAACTAATGGAAATGAGCCTCATCAAAGAAGTTAGGAGAAGATTTGGAACTTAGATAGCATCCCCAAGATCAACTCTTTCTTTTGGCTCTTCGTAAATAACAAGCCCCTAAAAATAGATAATCTAAGAAAACGCCAGATCCATGGGCCCTCAAGATGTAATCTTTGTCTTAAGTATGAAGAATTATCTCAACATCTGTTCTTGGAGTGTTCTTTCACTATACATTTGTGGAATATTTTCCTCGGCCCTATAGGTAGGAATTTTGTTCTTCCAAGAACTCTCTCCACCATGGTTACAAATTGGAAAGGTTGTTACCCAAGGAAAATAGGGAAGAAAAAGACTCTTGGTAGAATTTGGAATACAACTCTCAAAAATGTTTTCTAGCAAATATGGCTTGCCAAGAATAGGATCGTCTTTTACAATAAAAAGGTCGATCCTCAACGTGTTTCCTTCAAAGAAATTAATATGATCAACGAAAAGTTGAAATCCAAATAGGTGGTTCTCCCAACTTCTGAGAATCTCAATGTAGAAGAACTCATATGGTGCCAAGACTTTCTGCCACATAACTCTCTTCAAACCAAAGTCCGGTTAGCTCTTCACCCCTAGGAAATTAGGAAAAATCTAGATGAATTTTCTCATTCACGGGTGAGGCTAAATAATTATACCATCTTTTTCGATTGTGCCTCAAAAGGCAATCTTGGGGAGGCAGGTGCAGGTGGGATCATCTTTGATGTTGGAGGAAATATAGTGTTGTCTTATGCTTGGGGACTTGGTCGAAAAACCAACAATGAGGTTGAATGGCTCGCACTCTACTTTGGAATGAATCTAGCAAGGCAACTCAACATCTCCAAAATCACTATTCTAGGAGACTCTAAGCAAGTAATCCACAAATTGAATAATGGATTTAGTAAAGGAGTGGTCAAAATAAAAAGAATTTACGATCGTATTCGTCAAGTCACTACAAAAGCTCAAGTCTCCTATCTCCACATCCTCTGAGGTAACAATTCAGAGGCTGATAAGTTGGCAAACCAAGGTGTCGAGCTAAAATTTGGAACAACCAAGGTGAAGGGAAACATAAACAACATTTTTTATGTCACCTAATAATTTTAGTTTGACTCAAAGGCTCCAAGGGGGGTTAAAACCCAGCGCTAGAACCCCACTCATTCTTCATATGCCATGTATGGGAGTCCTGAACATTCAAGAAAGGAGTATTGCCACCTCTTTCCGGGGATCTGCTAGCTAGAAGGAAGCATGGCTACCAAAAACCATCTGTCATCACGCAGGCCATATGAAGGAATTAAATGCGAACTTTGCTCTGCGTTGTTGGATTAGAACGCTCACACGAGCCCAGGATGACCTCCAAATGAAGCCTCCCAATGCTTATTTTTCTCCCAATGCTCTTTACGCTCTCGCTCCATCGAGAGATGAATTCATTTATGTCAGTGCAGAGAAGGATACCTTCGATGTCGAAATCATTATACCTAGTATTGAAGTTGTTAGTGCTATGACAAGTTTCGATAAAATAGAAGAAGGGAATATTTGCAGCGAAAGAGATTTTTCCTTTGCGAATTGGTCGTCTCGATCAGTTTTTGGAAACCTTGGTACAGTGTATACCCTTATTCTAGCACAGAGAGTTGGTTCAGTGTAGACTCACCCTTTGAAGGTTCTGACTCTCTCTCCTTGGATCCCCTAAGCATATCAGGTACAGACTACTTGCCCAATCCTCAAGCAAAATAACATGCAGCATTCTCAGCTCTGTTTTCATTCCATAAAGAAATGGCAGACAAGGAAGCTACTCTGGAAGACCTCCAGAATTATCTAAAGGACATCAAGAAACACTTGGATGGATCTATGACGTAGTGAACAGAAGTGTAACTGAATGAAGCATAACAACATATCGGATGGCCCGTCAGATTGAAAATAAAGACACCTAGGTTGAAGATAATCATCGAGATCTGTATGATTTAATGGGCACTATAGGTTATATGAAGTATGACTTGTAGAAGTTAGTCAATATGAATCAAATAAGCCACATTCATGACTACCCTTCCAGAGATCAAGAAATGGAGGAAGCCTTGGTAGTGCAGTCTGTCAAAGACACAAAAGGAAAGGAGCAGGAGTAATCTAGCTTAATGGGTATTTTATGTTTTTTTTCATTTTTGTTTTAGGTGTCTATTTCTGAATCTACCCTTCGAAGGGTTACATAAGTTTTCTTTAGCTTAATTTCAAGTTCAAGACTCTATTTATCAGCTCAAAAATTTCTGTAATTTTGGGTTTTTACAACACTTTATTTAGGTCTCATACCTCCTACCTTGTATGCTTGGTTGGCTATAAGTTTTTTAATTAATATAATATCTTAAAGGTTCCTGTTAAAAAAAAAACTTTGTTTGTAAGCTCACTTTTATAAATAAGTTACATTTTAAAATAAGTGACCCACTTTTATAAAATAGGCAGGAAACACTTTTACAATGAAGTTACTTTATAACTTAAAGTTACATGAATTTTTTCAAAAGGTAAAAAAAGGATTTGAACAACCTCTTGCTTAAAAAGTGACTTTCAACCAAGTGAGTTAAACAAAAGGTTTAATAATATTATGAAGGAGAATAGGATTGTTAGTGTTGTTGTTGTTGCTGCTGAGTTCGCACAAGGTGCATGACAAAGAGCATATGTAGTCAAGAAAACCCTTTCCATTTTTTTTTTACTTTCCTAGTTTGCATATACTACACGACAAATAAAATACACAAAATGAAAAGGTAAAAAACCATGAATACAATAGAAAACTAGTCTAAAATATGAAACAATAAGAGAATATTAAAAAAACGTAAATGTAAGTAGTATAGCTTCAGATTCGGTAAAAAGATTGTATATTGGACAAACAAAAACCTTTTTGAGTGAAGCAAAAAGTGTTTCCAATTGAAAGCAGTGCTCTGGGAACAATGTAACACATATCTCACCCTATAAATTCACATAAATAACGTAAAAGATAAATTCTTTAATGCATGCAACTACATCGGTTCAATATCTCGATCAACAACGAGAGCATGTCTTGATAAACACTTTCCATGTTTGACTAAAACATGGTATTTCCACATAGGAAGAACACCTTAATAAATCATCCACACAAGTAGATCACATACAACACATTGATGTTTTACGTGGTTAAACTCTCAGAGAGAGAAACAATCCACAACCTCAACCAAATAGCTACCTAAGGCAATATATTTATGCAAAAGGAAAAATAATTTACATATGAGTTTCTCAAAAGCGATCGTCAATCAAATGACCCCCCATGCTCTTTAAATAGAGATCATGGACCAATCAAGTGCTAAGCCACATATCAATAGTCATTAAGACTGAGGTGAAGATGAATCGTTGGATCACTTTGTCTAGAACATATCAAGATTGTTGGATTACATAAGTACAAATTCATACTAAGGAAATACACATTACCTAAGGACACATTAGATCAATTTGATCTTAATCAACTCCTAAATGTCTAAATATCCTAACATGTCATGCTTGGTAGACATCCTAGCATGCCATGCATGGTAGACAATTATTTGGCTAGTCAATGGAGCTATATAATATGTATCTTTGATTGCTCATGATTTTGGATGTTAATATCCTTAACTGTCAGATCTTATGTTTGAGGTCATTATTGGCCTTTTTTTTTCTTCCTTGGTTGGAAGTCCTATATTTCTCAATAGTTTGCTCATCAGTTTGATGATAGTTGTTTGCAATAGAGATATAGAGTTTTTTTTATTTTTTCCTCTAGTGCTTAGGTCATGGTTGAGATGCTCGGTAGCTCCCCCATGGTCTTGTGTTTATGAGCAATTTTTAAAAGTAATTTCACAATTCTACTTGAAATAAAGAGATTACAAATTTTTCTTGGAAAACACATACACATACATCGCGTAAGGGGTTAACTCAACCGGTTGTTGCCACTGTTTCTAGTCATTTTATTAGTTCCATTTCAATGGGTTCCAAGTGCAAATATTCATGGGCGAGGTATATTAGTTTACACTAATGGGCCTAGTACTAGGAATGCCATCCACACACAAGGAAAGTCAACCCTTGGGTTTCCTTATGATGTTTTCGAGGTTTGTCTATATATATATATAAGGAGGCTATCTTAATTGATTTTCACCAATATTATGGGCACTTGGCTAGTTTTATGCTAGCAAGTGCCCAGTCGAATCCCTTTGGGTGAGGCATATTAGTTTATATCAATGAGTTTACTAGAGATTTCATCTACAGATGTGGGAAAGCATCCCTTTATGTTTTCTCTCAATTTTTTCCTTGTGTGTGTGTGTGTGTGTGTGTATTCCAAGGGTTTAGCTCAACTGGTTATTTCTGATTTTACTTGGCATTTGGCTAGTTCCATGTTACTAAGTGCT
>LPNX010937198.1:1339856-1354583 GCA_001517045.1 Pseudotsuga menziesii | reverse complement strand
GCTAATCAACTTTCCAATTATGAGTTGTCAATAATTTCGATGTAAAATTATGACAATGCAATCAAAATCAATTAACAATCCATATACAAGTCAAGTTTAACGACAATAGGACTAAATCAAAGGAATTAAGAGCCAAAGACCATGAGAAATTGACTCAAAGATCCCAATTAATTCAATGATAGAAATCCTAAAGACTTGACCAAATGTAAGCATACTATGATTATATTGTTTCCTAGAAAAAGACACATGATGATAAATGATCAAGCTATAATTGACCTAATGATTTTTATTAATTAGGATATAAGTATGTTTTAGTTAAATATCTTATTCATCCAAGTCATTGTTATTTTTTTTAATTGATGTTGCATATGAAACTCATTAAATTTGACCAAATTTATAACTCGGGACTCTATGCACGAAGTTTGACCTTGGGTCATTAATGTGATGACATCCTAAAAAATCATTATTAAGGTTGAATTCTAACAAAAAATATTATTAATCTCGAAATCACCTCAAGAATCCTCTAAATCACATATAGTGAGGATGTAAGTTCCCTTAGGATGTTTATCTCACCAATTTAAATCCATATTAGATAAATGCTATTTTTTCAAGAGATCCCTTGCTTAAAAAGTCTCTTTCGCAAACATTTAGAATTATACATTTTTCAATGAAACTAATCACATGAAACCCTTTAAGCATTTCCCTCATTTTGAGGATGGTACCTAAGGTAAACTATTTGATTTCACTTTTGGACATCAAGTGAGGCCCACAATATTCATAAAGGTAGCGAGTCCAAGGACTTAACCTTGTGACCTCATACTTGCAATTCACAACCAACAACCACTTAAGCCAACCCATCAAACTTATAGAATTATAACTATCAAATGCTATAAAATTTTATTAGTCATGTAAAATAGATGCTCCTTTGGAGTGATCATTAAAAAAACGAGTAAAGGACTTGGTCAGTTGTTTTATTATATATAGCAAAGTATTGTGATTGTTTCAAAGAGTCATTTTGAGACACTATATCTCCAAATAATTTATGTTAAATACTTTTAAATGGATGACATTGCAATAACCACTACTAAACTCATAAAAAATACATTGAGTACTTTAGAAAAAAAGGAAAAACAAATAAACCTTAATCAAATTAAGTTTTCCATATAAACTAACTTGTTGAAGAGGATTTTATGTGAAACATGTTAAACATTATGGAATGTTTTTGAAAAAAAATAAAAATACATGGACTTTAATGAAATGTCATCTAAACAAACTTGTTGAAGAGAATCCTATGTTAAAGAACATTATGGAAAGACATTTTCTTGGATAGATAGAACCTAATATTTTTGAAACTATTTATTATCTATTTTTTAATGATAAACAAAGTGCTCGTATATTATATTAGTGTTACTTAAATGAGTCTAGTTTGAGTGGTTGTGGGATTGAGTGTTATCATTGCCACACAAGTCCTATTCCATAAGTGACATATTGAGCTTGTAATGAATAACTTCTTGTAGAGATATTAAATTCTTAAAATTGTTGTAACCATCTTGTAATTTTTGAAAATTGAAATAGATTATTTTGCGAACATTTTTTAACACAATATTTTACATAGATTATGAGATAATAAATTAACAATAAGATTCTTATGTATAGTGACTAAATCAATTCATAATGATATACATAAATAAAATTTGTGTTAAACATAACATTGAAATAAACCCAAAATTTGTGTGTAACTTTACATGGAATATGAGAAAATAAGCTCATGAACTGTTCAATATAATGTGTTAAAAGTAAACATTAAAATAAATCCAAGATGTATGTCTTAACTTACATGGAATCAATGGTGGCGGAAGGTGCGGGAGGGGTGCTCTTTGAACTTGGAGGAAATATTGTTGAAACATTCTCTTGGAGACTTGGAATAGAGTCCAATAATCGTGATGAGATATTGTCACTTTGCATGGGGACTAAGGTTCTAATTAAGAAGAATATCTTTGATACCATAATCCTTGGAGACTCTTATATTGCAATTAGATCTGCTAAGTTTCGTTATGCTCTTCATAACACTTCCTTAACAAGGATTAACTCAGAATTTGGGATAATCTGGCTGCACTCCAATCAGTGGATCGCTAGTGGATTTCTATAACCTATTGAGAAGCCAAAATAAACATGTAGACTCTTTTCCCAACCTAGCAACAAATATAATTAAGGAAGTTTCCAATCTCAAAATGGTGAGGTGCAATATGAGGCTATTCCTTAAGTTAAACAATTCTATGGATAGATGAGGATCTAAAGCCCCTCTTGAAACCATCAAGCTAAGGTTTGAAATTTAGAGTCTCCATATCCCACCAACTATCATCATAAGGATATGGGAGATACACATGGAAAGTATACGTGTTGTCAGACTAAGGATGACGATTCTCTTGCTCATTAAATTGCATTTAGTGCTTAGTACCAGCACTAATTCTTCCATGATTTCACTCAAGTACGAGAATATGATGAGATTAAATGGGAATGGTGAAAGGAGATTTGCAAGTAAATTTCTCACCCGATCCCACACACAAAACGACCCTTCCTCGTGTCACTGTTCCTAGAGATTCAAAGGTCAGTATTGGATCATGTATGATAGAGGAAAATCGAAAAGGATGAGCATAAATGGACATAATGGCACATAAATTGAGCATGTTTTATATATTAATAATGGGAGACCTTCGTTAAATCCACCCCGATCCATTGGCAGACAAAGAGCGTTCTAGTTTGAGGTCCACTGGGAAAGAAACAAAGTGTGCTTCGACTTCTTTGTGGAAAATATGGATAGAGATGAGGATACACATGAGTGATTTTGTTGTGTAGAATGTGGGGCCCGTAAACTCAGCAGAAATATGCAAAGGATTAACCGGAGGGTCAGCTTGATGCAACACGATGGGAGAAACAGTGAAAGACGCAAGGAAGAATGGCAAGAGGAGGAAATAAATTTCCAATTGTAATTGGACCTGTTAGTAGACAAAGTGGACCAGCATTAGGACAAAGTTGATGAAATGAAAGCCAAAGTGGAAACACTAGAAAACAAAGTTGTTGACCTTAAGAGGACGCTGAAAGAAAAGGAGGTTGAAGCATCATCATTTGCACCTCCCCAGATCAAAGTGGAAGACTAGGTTCCTTGGTTCCACTTTTAGTTTGTTATAATGGTTTTCTCTTATGTAGTTTTTCTTGGATATTTGTCATGTCCCTCCCTTGAAGGGACCTTGAAAGTCTTGGCCTTGTAAAGATTCCAGGGGTTAAACATTGCATTAATTAATGATGCCTAGGAATTTTGATTATTTAAAACTATGGAGGCATGTAATTTCTAAATTCATGTTATTTGTAATTAGTTAATTATTATGAAATATAATTAATGGTGGAAATGAGTTGTCAAGGAAGGAGAGTGCATCAAGCAACTTTCCAAGGATGGGAAAATGAAAACAATGAAAAAGAAGGAAAAAGAAACATGTCATAGAAAATTTAGAAACTATCCAAATTAGTTTCCAATTTGGTACGAGGATGAAAAGAAAGCAAAGATTACCTTATGCACAAACTTGCTAATTACTCAAGGAGGGTGCAGTTTCTATTTTGGACTGAAGGATACAAACATGGAAACATTTACTAAGCTTAATAATTGCTATTTTTATCAAGCAGGTTGAATTTCCACTTTGGGTTAAGTTATACAAACAAGGAAACATCATTTGTAAACCAAAATTGCTAATCCCATCAAGGAGGGCCACTCATGGCTTTGGAACAATATTGGAAAGTGGGTTACTTGTTCAACGGGTGAAGGACTTGCTCAACAAGTCACCCAAGGTCTACTTAAGGGAATTTCCAAATCCATTATTCAGTTTTCATTGATGATTTGATTGCTGAATGCTTATGTGAGCATTACTTCTAAGTGTTGTGCCTCAGACTACTGGGAGATGAGCCCCAGCCTTCCTTTCCCCTCTCCTTCCATCCCCTTCTCTTCCATTGCAGGTGTGAAGCACTAGCTTGAAGATATTTAAGTATAATCAGAGTTATTTTCAGCCTCCATCAAGTTCAGTTCATGCTCCAGTGAATCCCATGCTTCACCTATGCTCACAGCCCCTTGTTGGTCATGATCCGAGCCTCCTGCCCCTTGTTTTTGGAGCATCCTTGTAATGGTCAGTTAATGATGTAATTTCTGTTCCATAGAGTCATGATATTCTGAAAATTAAATGTATCAGGTCGAAACATCTCTTCCCATAAAGATTCTTGTCTTCAGTTTTTCCTAAAAGGCCTATTTTAGCAATGTATGGGGGAAATTGAATAAAAATGAGTGCTATAAGGAATATGTTAGGTTGGGGAAGTGATTGAAAGGAGTTTACATATTCATTGAACTGATATTTACCTATTTTACAGTTCTCATGTTTTACAGAAATGCATTTGAGATGATTTAACTTCTTTTTTTAGACCCTAACTAGATTACTAGCTTTTAATAACTAGTTTTGGTAAAACTAATGTAAAACCATTTCTGTTAACTCAATCCGAGCTCTGTCAGTTCCTATGGGTCAGTAACAGGAATATATTCCCATATCCATATCCAAAATCTTTTTTCATTGCATTCGTAACACCTTTTTGAGATCCTCCTCTGCGTAGGGTTTCCCTTGACCAAAATTGCCAAAATTCCCCAAATTCACCCAAAACTTATTAGAGCTTTCCAAAACCTTAGAAAACTATATAAATCCTTTATTTGTGTTATATTGATTCTTTAAAAAACCTATTCAAGTTTCCAGAAGACCCTGGTTGAAACAGACCAAACTACTCTCCTTAGTTTCACGGTTTGGTTGCCCAGAAGCATGGTAGTAGGTTTCTGCAGTGCGGACTCTGAACCCTAAATGGAACCAATTATAAATATGTTAGTGGAGAGTAAATTCCATGTCTGACATATCTTTGTTTTCTTTCCACTGCTCACTCCTTTTCCCTGCAAAATTTCCCAGAAGAAACCCCTGTTTTTCCCAATCTGAGAAGACTCTGTGTGAATTAATTAAAATTTTAGAATTGTCAAAGTAAAATTATAGAATTAAATTGTTCAGGTCTGCACACTAGACTTGGGACATCATAGTGGTATCATAGCACTTTACTCTACTCATGTGGAAAGAAGGCTCTCTATTGGCAAACTTTGTAGATCGCAAATTCAAGTTGCAACCATGAGGGTTGTGCCAGTAGTTGAAGATAATGAATTTGATTAATTTGTTGAAGAAGAAGAGGTGATCTATGTTAATTATGGGTCGCAAATTTCAAGAGACAAGGATGGTTACTTTTATGACCATGTGGATTGTGAAGAAAGCAATGTGGAACAACCCATGGCTAATCCTAAGAAGGATTTAGCAAACATGATAGATGCAGCTGAAAACTTGCCCCACCACTACCAAGAGTATCTTTCCTTGGGGGAAGTGATTTGTAAATCCATTCCTTTCAAAGATTATTTTTATTGCAGATTTGTATTTGAGCCTAAGAATGTAGATGATTACTCTTTCAAGAGAAACAAATCATCCATAGAGGAACCAAGTTGTTCCACCTCTCTGAGCAATGAGGAGGAGGAAGGAACCAAAAGTGAAGAGTCATCAAATCCATCAGCATGTTCAAGCACTCTAAGATTCTTTGGTTTTTCTTCAAGAATATTCCCCATAATTAATGATCATGGTACCATTCAAGAAGGAGAAACCTCAAGTTGTTTGAAAGAAGATGCTCCAGAAGATCTTGCTTGTTTGCCATTACTCCAAGAAGAGAATGAAGATGAATGAACTTCCAATTTCCTTGTGAGTGATATTCAGACCACTACTAAGGATGTGGGTTCATATGGTGGTGGAAAGACACCTTTTGTATCAGATCCAAAAGAGGAAAACAAATCAGAGTTACAGTCACCTCAGGAGCCACATAAGGAAGAAGAAAACAAGGCCACACCGCTTGGGTGTGAACCATAAAATTTGGTGGAGCGGGCCATCAAAGTATCTATACAGGAAGATGGCAAGATGAAGAACATGGATTGTTAAGGTTCTGAATTTTGTAGCAGCCATGTTCACCTTCAACCATATTATCCATGGGAGGATGAAAATAGTTCATGTGCAGATGAGGTCTACAAAATGAAGGCCCGTTGTAAAGGAGAGGAATTCACTCCTAGTTTGTCTGTTGGTGATCCCAAAATTAGTGCAAAGAAGGATGATGTTGTCAATTGTGATAAGAAACATTTTGGATCAGATCCAAAAGAAGAAAATATATTAGATATTAAATCATCAATTGATCTTCCTAATGAAGTGGGAGACAAGCCCCCACCAGCTGGGTGTAAACAAGAAAACTCAAAGGAGAGAAATTTGATGCAAAGGGAGGAACATGGTTCAGAATTTTGGACTTTATTGCAGCATGATGAAGCTTTAATGACAAGGCATGAAATTATTTCTGATCATATGTCATTCCAACCTTCAAATATACCCTCCACTTCACATCATGGAAGTGAGTGTGCAGAAAATTCAAAGGCTGACCCATATGTTGAGGATGAGTTTTGTGTGGTGGATCCATTCCACAAGAAAAATGGTCATATATGTTAGGTATTAGAAGAAGAAACCTTGCTGGAGGATATTCTTGGTGAGCCACATCATTTGAGTGGATCACTAAAGGAGGACAGAAAGAATCTTAGGGCAGCCATTAAAAACTTTGTTGACATCAATGCCTTGGTGGCAAGATGTTGTTGGAAAGCTTCTAGTGGAGATATGGAAGGAGAAGCCTTTCTGGAGGAGTGCATAGAACTGAAAGAAGGAATGGACAAGATGAAGGAGAGCTATATGAACTTAATATATGATAGAGAATATCTCCTCATGGTGGCTGAAATGGACCATACTGCACTCAAGAAGGAAGAAGAAAAATCAGATAATCTAACTAATAAGTTGGAGATCACCAATAACTTATTGAAGAGAACACAAAGATCCCTTCAAGAGTCAAAGTTGTAGATATTTCAACTTCAGAAGGAGTTGAAGGTGTCACACCTTTCATGCTGCATGGAGGGAAATGTTTTGGGTATAATGGAGGAACCTCATGTGGAGGATAGCCATGAGGGAGGAACAGATTTGCAAGTGCTTGTGAAAATCTATGAGGAAGAAAATCTGGGCCAAGCACTCATTGAGATTGAGAGGAAGGACGAAGTATTCTTCTCCTTCAGAAAGATGGCCGATCACATTAAATATGGATCAGCAAATAAAATTCCTTGTTCATCAATTTATTGGGTGGATAGAGGCACATTGGGAATGAAGACCTTGGGAGGTAAAGAATTTTATTTCTACAATAAATTTTTTGTTGTGACTGACATTGTCTTGACATGTGAACAACAACAAAGACTTATTTTGCAACTATTAGAGACCTCCCATACACATGCACATGAGGTGCATTCTGATTTGCATGTGCTTCAGGAGTTTGAGGTCAAGCAATATGAAGACCAAGCACTTGTATGGTTCCTAAGAGATTATGAGTTGCCTCTAGGAAAATGTTCTACGATTTTGGAAGAGGCACATGATCACACTGTCACTGAGAAAACCAATGAAGGAAGTTGTGGATCCATTATCTTGATGGATGAGAATTGTAGGGATTTTTCTCACAATTCTTCACCTTGCACTTCTATTTCACCCACATCATGTGCGGAGGAAAATTGGGTGAAAGGATTTTTTCAGTTGATGCCACAAGAGGAGCATGATACTTCCACTCTTCCAGTTGAGGGATTGATGGTCAAGCCATGTTGTTTGATAATTGCATTAGTAGTAGATGAATTATTCTGACCTAAATCATTCAGCATGAAAGTTTGTGCGTCCATTGATTGGGTGGATAGACACATGATTGAGATGTGTGCACTAGAGGGTGAACATCTTGCTTGCATCAATGGAGAGACATTGGAAACATCAGTGAAATTGTATGAACAGTGGCATGAGCATGTATGGATGCTATATGATGCTTTCAGTATACATGGAGGGGCATGGGATAACCACCTGTGCATTCATAACAACAGTGACATGAGTTCTAGTGCTACCTTGCACATGGATTTTCATACTTTAGAGAGGCTCAAGATGATTTGGTCCCACATTAAGAAGTTCCATGCTTGGTGGGAGAGTTTTGAAGATATCCAGTTTGGCATGACAAGTGATCAATTGTCAGTGTGGTGGTATGATTTTCACATCCTCATTTTCATCTTCTACGATGATAGAATTTTGTTGTTGTTACTGATGTTTGGAAGGGGACAAATAATACCATGGGACCCTGGCATTCTTTGGAATGAAATATTTCCAAAAGGGGCAGAAAATTTTGGATCCTTGCAGACGAGGAAGTGGGATCCAGGAATTATACTTAGTTACCCTTAACTGGTTTCACAATTTTGTTAAAAGAAGTGGTCATTACAGAAATGACTATAATCAGAGTGGTGCAATAGAAGCATGGAGGACAAAATTTGCAGCACTCTGAAGTGCTTCTGCTTGAGGACAAGCAAACTTGGGAGGGGACGACTGTCATGTCCCTCCCTTGAAGGGACCTTGAAAGTCTTGACCTTGTAAAGTGTCAAGGGGTTAAACATTGCATTAATTAATGATGCCAAGGAATTTTGATTATTTAAAACTATGGAGGCATGTAATTTCTAAATTCATGTTATCTGTAATTAGTTAATTATTATGAAAAATAATTAATGGTGGAAATGAGTTGTCAAGGAAGAAGGGCGCATCAGGAAACTTTCCAAGGATGGGAAAATGGAAACAATGCAAAAGAAGGAAAAAGAAACATGTCATAGAAAATATAGAAACTATCCAAATTAGTTTCCAATTTGGTGCAAGGATGAAAAGCAAGGAAATATTACCTTATGCACAAACTTGCTAATTACTCAAGGAGGGTGTAGTTTCTATTTTGGACTCTAGGATACAAACATGGAAACATTTACTAAGCTTCATACTTGCTATTTTGCTCAAGGAGATCGAATTTCCACTTTGGGTTAAGTTATACAAACAAGGAAAACATTTGTAAACCAAAATTGCTAATCCCATCAAGGAGGGCCACTCATGGCTTTGGAACAAGATTGGAAAGTGGGTTACTTGTTCAACGGGTGAAGGACTTGCTCAACAAGTCATCCAAGGTCTACTTAAGAGAATTTCCAACTCCATTATTCAGTTTTGGTTGATGATTTGATTGCTGAATGATTATGTGAGCATTACTTCTGAGTGTTGTGCCTCAAACTACTGGGAGATGAGCCCCATCCTTCCTTTCCCCTCTCCTTCCATCCCCTTCTCTTCCATTGCAGTTGTGGAGCACTATCTTGCATAAATTAAAGGATAATAAGAGTTATTTTCAGCCTCCATAAAGTTCAGGTCGAGCTCCAGTGAATCCCATGCTTCACCTATGCTCACAGCCCCTTGCTGGTCATGATCCAGGCCTCCTACCCCCTGTTTTTGGAACATCCTTGTAATGGTCAGTCGATGATGTAATTTATGTTTTGTAAAGTCATGATATTCTGTAAATTACATGTATCAGGTTGAAACATCTATGCCCATAAAGATTCTTGTCTTCATTTTTTCCTAAAAGGCCTATTTTAGCAATGTATGGGGGAAATTGAATAAAAATGAGTGCTATAAGGAATATGTCAGGTTGGGGAAGTGATTGAAGGGAGTTTAAATATTCAATGAACTGATATTTACCTCATGTTACAGTTCTCATGTTTTACAGAAATGAATTTGAGATGATTTAACTGCTTTTTTTTAGACCCTAGCTAGATTACTGGCTTTTAATAACTAGTTTTGGTAAAACTGATGTAAAACCATTTCTATTAACTCAATCTGAGCTCTGTCAGTTCCTATGGGTCAATAATAGTCCTACCTTCCCATATCCATATCTATAACCTTTTTTCATTGCGTTCATAACACCTTTTGATATCCTCCTCTGCGTAGGGTTTCCCTTAACCAAAACTGCCAAAAATCCCCAAATTCACCCAAAACTTCTTAGAACTTTCCAAAACCTCATAAAAATATCTAAATCCTTTATTTATGTTATATTAATTCTTTAAAAAACCTCTGCAAGTTTCTAGAATCCCGTGGTTGAAACAAACCGAGCTACTCTCCTTAGTTTCACGGTTTGGTTGCCCAGAAGCATGGTAGTAGGTTTCCACAGTGCAGACTCAAAACCCTAAATGGTACCAGATATAAATGTGTTAGGGGAGAGGAAATTGCATGTCTAGAATCTCTTTGTTTTCTGTTCACTGCTCACTCCTTTTCCCTGCAAAATTTCCCAGAAGAAACCCCTGTTTTTGCCAATCTGAGAAGGCTCTATGTGAATTAATTAAAATTTCAAAATTGTCAAAGTAAAATTACATAGTTAAATTGTTCAGGTTTGCACACCAGACTTGGGACATCACAATATTTTGTAAGGAAATATAATCCCAATGCATTGGAAATAGAGTTTGGTAGATAGAACATAAAGCTTGAAATTTTGCAGGGCTCCTTCAGACTCCTTCCAAACTGTTAGGAAAGATTCCTGGTTATGATGCTATGTATCTCTGTTTTGATGAGGTTTTTTCCTTGTTTTTATAAATAATAAAAACTATATATGTTCTAGGAAAAAAACTCACATGGAATCAAGAAAAAAATCAAAATAAACCCAATATGTGTGTATTAACTCACATGGAATCTAGAAAATAGACTCAAAAATAAATTTTCTTTTCAAAGACACATTTACTGTAAAAGATCTTATGTTTTGTTCATCAATGAACACTGATTGTGTTTCATGAGAACTATGATATGCAAGAAACAATTGTCTTTTTGAGAACATGAATGTTAATTCTTTTTCAAGGACAAGTCACTTTTACATACTAGTATTTTGTAATGTCCTCTTCCAGTTAGGCCTTGAGGCCCAAAACTGCTAACCTATGTGATTCCTGTGGGTTCGAGCGGTTATTGACAGCTAGGGAATCGGCTAAGGACTGATGCCACCCATAGAAGATCTAGGGCGTCATCATTTGGTCAAGAAGGGCCACCGAGGCCAAAGGCCACCTTCAGGCATGCCATCCAATCATTATTTAATGATGCATGCACTTTTTTAAGTCTCCATCCGCATGCATGCAAGTCAACGGAAAATTAGAAGATAAAGTGACCTAATTAGGTCAAAGATTAAGTTTTGCGCAGTTGAACTTTATAAATAGAAGATAAAGCGAAAGGAGACTTCACTTTTGATGATCATTATTTTGGGAGCTCTTGGATAGCAGCATAGTAGTTGGGGTTGGAAACGGAGTCTTCAGCTAACAAGATTTCGGCAGTGAAACATCTGTCCTAGTCTTATTCCGGGTAAGCCATACAGGTTCACCACTTGTTCTTCATTCATTCATCAGTTATCTAGTACATGGTATAGATCGTTGCAGGGATACTTGTGCAGCCGTAAGAGGGGGTTTTCAGCCAAAAAGCCCTAATTAGCTGCTGAGCCTTCAGATCTCAGTTTCCTTCCGAACACCATTCTTATCATCAGCTTCATACTCCGGTACCCGGTGATTATCAGATCCATCAGTGCTCATCCGAAGCAGTTATTAGCAGTTTCGGGGTTCCAGGGGCGTGAGTAGCTGCCTCTCTGAAGCAATTCGCTACCCTACCTAGAGGTCTCAGAACCTCCGCATGCATCAGGCATTCTCTCCGGCACTGAAAGACTATCAACCCGGCAAATTTGCAGTTCCATCGAACACCTCCTTCCTTGAGGGCGTCACCCTTTTCTGACTGGGGCGTCTTGCTGCTGGGGGTTCACCTGAAGCAGAGGAGATCAACCCATCTCCGATCCAGTTCTCAGTGCAAGCAGACTTTCTCCGGAGTAGTTCAGCCGACTTATTAGGGGTAAGTGTTCATTCTATCTTGCAAACCCTAACCCTAATTTTTCCTATAAAATAGGGATTTTTGCATGGCAGTTTGCATGCCCAGTTGTATCAGCATATTTGTTTAGAAATAGAAAATATTAGGATTTGGGATATTACAGTGGTATCAGAGCTATTTTCTTGGCCAGCTGTGGGATTAAGAGATGAAAAGTAGATGAATCCAGAAGGAGATCCTTTTGTAACCTATAGGAGGAGGAAGAGCAGATACACAGAAGAATTTGAAGATATCCAACTAGAAGATACCAATTCAGACATGGAACAGATAGGTATACATTCGGATAGGGGAAAAGGAACATGAGAAGAGGAGTATTGGATGGAGTTTCGCAGCTTGGTCTCTGCATTGCAAGAATTATCCAAAGGACAAAAAGAAGTCCTCAATGCAATCAACAGACTGTCAGCGAAACCGGAAACAAGTATCAACAGTACACCTCCCTCACCGGTAGATCGGGGATCTACAAGCAGCAGCGGAACGATGGAGTACACTAACATCCAGAACACTCCGCACATATACAGCAGACCCTCTATCAGGCCTACCATGCCTCACTTCTTGGCAGATACAGTAGGGGGCCCGGTCATGCAGGTAGAACCGAGTGAGCTGTTTGGGGCTTATTTACAGGAGTACAGAGACTTAGGGGATGAGTTTCATGCTGCCATGTCTTTCTCAGATTTCTGCAACATGAAGAGTAGAAACAAGCCCAGGAATTTCAACAAGGGTTTCAATCACAACTATGAGTTGCAGAAGACCTTGGGCAGGTTAACCATCCCAAACTTTGATGGGACTCGCGGAGGATCAGCGAGAACATGGGTTCAAAAGTTGGATACCTATTTCCAACTCAACCCCATGACAGAGACAGATGCCATTAAGTTGGCTACACTTCACCTGGATGGAGAAGCTCACGAATGGTCGTACCACGGACTGGTGACATTGGGTCACAATACCATACATTCTTACGGTGAGTTCACTCAGAAACTCATAGAGAGGTTTGACAGGAAAGATCCAGAGATCCATTTTAGGGAGTTGGCTCAACTCAAGCAGACTGGTAGTGCAGAAGCTTTCATTTCAGAATTTCAGAGGCTAGCCGTTATGGTAACATATGTGTCAGAGAGCATATTGACTATGTTATTCACTGAGGCCCTCATAGAGCCACTATGGGGATGGGTGAAAGCCTACAAACCCCTCATGCTGCAGGATGCTATTAGCGGGGCAAGGGATCTTCAGGATTCAATCCCCAAAAACAAATTCCCTCTGAAAATCAATTTTCCTGTTAGGGACAAGGACAGGAAACCTTTCTAGCAGGATGTGCCCAAGAAAACCTGGTTAGACGAGGACACCAAGAAAGACTTGAGAAGGAATAAGATATGCTTCACCTGCCAGGAACCATGGGTACCAGGACACAGATGTGTAGGGAAGGCGGAGGCTCACTACATTGAGGTGTACTCAGACAGTGATGAGGACGACGATGAGTAGGAGGCCACAGAAGAGGAATCACACTAGGGTGATACACCAGAGGGAGTCATTGCTACATTATCTGGGGTACCAAGATTCCATACTCTCAGGGTCAGGGGAGTAGTGCAGGGTCACAGAGTAGGAGTATTGATTGATGGGGGAGCCACCCACAATTTCATTGACTCCGCTTGGGTAGCCAAGAGAGGTATTCAGACCGAGAAGTTCGAAGGGTTCACTGTAGCAGTAGCCGGGAACTCCAGCATGGAGTGCAACTACTGGATCCCAAAATTGAATGTTGCCTTAGGTAACTATCATATGACAGACTCTTTCTATGTAGTGGATGTAGCAGATACTCATGTAGTATTGGGTGTTCAGTGGCTTTATTCTATAGGGAAATACACTACAAACTACAAGGCAATGAAAATGGAGTTCCAGGGGCCAGACGGCAAATGGGTAGTTTTGAGGGGCATGAACACTTATCCCCCGAAACCGGTCTCGTCACAGAGAATGGAGGAAGTTCTCCGACAGGATGATATAAAATGGGCTGCAGAATGTTTTGTCACCTTCAGGAAACCCCCAGAGACCAGCACACAACACCCAAGTGACATTCAAGCATTGCTACAGAAACATGAAAAGGTTTTTCGGGACCTTCCATCAGGCAGACCACCAGACCGAGGTTTTGAACACATCATCGAGCTAGAGGAGGGAACACAAGCAGTCATCACCACTCCTTACAGGCATCCCAAAAGGTACAAGGATGAGATTGAGAAAACCATCAAAGAATTACTGGAGCTTGGTTATATACGGCCCAATTCTAGCCCCTTTGCATCTTTAGTAGTTCTGGTTAAGAAGAAGGATGGTACGCTACGTATGTACATCGATTATCGAGCACTCAACAAAAAGACCATTAAGAACAGGTATCCCATTCCCAGAATTGACGAACTCATGGATGAGCTTCGGGGAGCTCAATACTTCTCCAAGATCGATCTTCGCTCAGGATACCATCAGATCAGGGTAAGGGACCAGGACATCCCCAAAACAGCTTTTTGTTGTCACTATGGTCACTATGAGTGTTTGGTCATGCCCTTTGGGCTTACCAATGCTCCAACCACTTTTCAGTCATGCATGAACCACACCTTCAGGGCACAGCTACGGAAGTTTTTGCTTGTATTCTTTGATGACATCTTGGTTTACAGCAAAACATGGGAAGAGCACTTGAAACACCTAGACGAGACATTGAGTATTTTAGAAGAACAGTCGCTTTACGCAAAAATGTCCAAGTGTGAGTTTGTCATGAAGGAGATGCTGTATTTAGGGCATGTAATCAATGTAGAAGGAGTACAGGTTGACATGGAGAAAATAT
>LPNX010937198.1:1289639-1339524 GCA_001517045.1 Pseudotsuga menziesii | reverse complement strand
AGTACCTGGTGGGCAGTAAGTTCAAAATTAAAACCGATCATAACAGCCTCAAGTATTTCCTGGAGCAGAAGGAACTGAATGAGCGACAACAGAAATGGGTCAACAAGGTACAAGCCTACGATTTCGAGATCGAGTATGTGAAAGGTAATACTAATGTAGTAGCTGATGCATTATCCAGGCGTCTAGCCCCATTATCTCTCAGTAGTATATCCACGGATTGGAGGGCACTTCTCTTGGTGGAATACTCCAAAAATAAATTCGCTTGCGAATTATTGGACGGGCAAATTCAAGATGACAGGTACAGGATCATGGATGACATCATCTACTACAAAAACAGGATATACCTCGTCCCAGAATCCACATTGAGGAAAAAGATCATTCAGGCAACCCACGATTCTCCTTTATCAGGGCATCAAGGTTTCTTAAAGACCTACAGGCAGATCAGAGAGAGGTTCTCATGGAAGGGCCTCAAGGGGGAGATTATGCAGCATGTCCGGGAATGTAGCATCTGTCAGCAAAACAAGATTGAGAACACCCATCCAGCAGGGTTACTCCAGCCACTACCAATTCCAGAACAGAAGTGGGAAAGCATCTCCATGGACTTTATTACAGGCTTTCCCAAGGTCCAAGGGTGAGATTGTTTATATGTAGTAGTTGACAAACTGACCAAGTTTGCACATTTCTTCTTGATATCATCAGACTACTCGACAGCTCAAGTAGCTGAGTTATTCTTCAGGGAGGTCTTCAGGTTACACGGGTTACCTAAGACCATTGTCAGTGATCGGGATAGCAGATTCACGGGTGCCTTCTGGCAAGAGCTATTCAGATTGGTGGGGACCAAACTGGCTACCAGTACGAGTTATCATCCCCAGAGTGACGGGAAAACAGAAATAGTCAACAAGTGGATCGAGGGATATCTAAGGAACTATGTAGCAGGGCAGCAGTGAACCTGGATCAAATGGCTACACCTAGGAGAGTATTGCTACAACACCACTTATCACATGTCTATTAGGATGACTCCTTTTAAGGCATTATATGGGTACGAGGCATTGGACTATGCAGATTTGGCATTTGGAGACAGTAGGGCTCCTAAGGCCAAGGATTGGATACAGGACAGTCAGGACATCCTAAAGATATTGAAGGAGAATTTACAAACAGCCCAGAATCAACAGAAGATGTATGCCGACAAACACAGGATTGAGCGGAGTTTCGAGGTAGGGGATTTAGTATACTTAAGGCTCCAGCCTTACAGACAGTCATCACTTAAGAAGAAAGGAGCAGAGAAGTTAAAACCCCGCTTCTATGGACCCTACAAAATAATCCGGAAAGTGGGAGAGGTGGCATATGAACTAGAACTTCCCCAAGAAAGCAAAATTCACAATGTGTTCCATGTATCTAGCCTGAAGAAGACCCTTGGCCAACACATTGCTCCATCCACCGAATTACCTCCTTTAGATGATGAAGGACTGCTGATACTGATTCCCGAGTGGATCATTCAGACTAGAGAGAGGAAGCTCAGGAACAGGGTAATCAGGGAATACTTAGTTCAATGGAAGGAACTACCGCCAGAAGATGCCACCTGGGAAGGTGAACAGATATTGCAGCATCCCAATTTGAATTTGCTTGAGGACAAGCAATCTCGAGCGGGGAGGACTGTAATGTCCTCTTCCAATTAGGCCTTGAGGCCCAAAACCGCTAACCTATGTGATTCCTGTGGGTTTGAGCGGTTACTGACAGCTAGGGAATCGGTTAAGGACTGATGCCACCCATAGAAGATCTAGGGCATCATCATTTGGTCAAGAAGGGCCACCAGGGCCAAAGGCCATCTTCGGGCATGCCATCCAATCATTATTTAATGATGCATGCACTTTTTTAAGTCTTCATCCGCATGCATGCAAGTCAACGGAAAATTAGAAGATAAAGTGACCTAATTAGGTCAAAGATTAGGTTTTGCGCAGTTGAACTTTATAAATAGAAGATAAGCGAAAGGAGACTTCACTTTTGATGATCATTATTTTGGGAGCTCTTGGATAGCAGCACAACAGTTGGGGTTGGAGACGGAGTCTTCAGCTAACAAGATTTCGACAGTGAAACATCTGTCCTAGTCTTATTCCGGGTAAGCCATACAGGTTCACCACTTGTTCTTCATTCATTCATCAGTTATCTAGTACATGGTATAGATCGTTGCAGGGATACGTGTGCAGCCGTAAGAGGGGGTTTTCAGCCAAAAAGCCCTAATTAGCTGCTGAGCCTTCAGATCTCAGTTTCCTTCCGAACACCATTCTTATCATCAGCTTCATACTCCGGTACCCGGTGATTATCAGATCCATCAGTGCTCATCCGAAGCAGTTATTAGTAGTTTCGGGGTTCCAGGGGCGTGAGTAGCTGCCTCTCTGAAGCAATTCACTACCCTTCCTAGAGGTCTCAGAACCTCCGCATGCATCAGGCATTCTCTCCGGCACTAAAAGACTATCAACCCGAAAAAATCGCAGTTCCATCGGACACCTCCTTCCTTGAGGGCATCACCCTTTTTTGACTGGGGCTTCTTGCTGCTGGGGGTTCACCTGAAGCAGAGGAGATCAACCCATCTCCGATCCAGTTCTCAGTGCAGGAAGACTTTCTCCGAGCAGTTCAGCCGACTTATCAGGGGTAATTGTTCATTCTATCTCACAAACCCTAACCCTAATTTTTCCTATAAAATAGGGATTTTTGCATGGCAGTTTGCATGCCCAGTTGTATCAGCATATTTGTTTAGAAATAGAAAATATCGGGATTTGGGATATTACATATTTATACTTTCTTGAGAGTTGAGCGAAGTAAATATATCAAACACTGATATTAGATCCACACTAGTGGTTTTTCACGAAAATCATTCACACGTGGTCTCTATTCCTTCAGTATACATATATAATAAAATGTGTTCCTTTTATAAATAATAAAGATATCATTTACTAAAGAATAAAGTAAAAACCGTTATCCACGTGTAAAAAGTACGATGATCTAAAAATCTTCAAGATCTTTTTAACCATTAATTTGCATGTGAAATTTATACGTTAATTACTCATAAACATGCTTAAAAGATGGAAATTGTAATGCTTAAATCAATCACATAAGCAAATAAAAGAGATATGCAAACCATACAATGAAGACAACAACTGATAATGGAGTTCACCCCTCCTGAGCTACGTCTTCAAGCTACTTCCAATGGGAAGGTTAATCTTATTAAGTCTTCAAGCTTACAAAAAGAGTGTTATGGAAACACTTATGAGTTTTGTCAATCAGACTCGGAAACAGACTGCACCATTGAGTTCCTCTTGAAATTTTGAGAAAAATGAGTATAAACTCAACCAGGTTTTCCTGAGGCCTCCTATAGCACACAAGTCGAGAAAACCCTGTTCCTGCAACTGTACAGATTCCCACCTCTACAATCCTGCCCATTAATGGTTGTACAGACCTCGAAAACTGTGCAAAAAACCGTCTTGGGATGCATGCAAATCCACCTTAGCAAGCGTGCAGAAAACTGCCTCGGTAACTGTGCCAAAATCGCAGCCCTCCTCTGTGTTGAAATCTGTGCACAAACCTTGGTTTTATAGTGTTTTTGGGTGTGCTGTTTTGGAGGGCCACACACCCAATTTTGGCCCAAAATCCACCTTCAAATTAAAAACATTAAGCGCCATATCCCTTAATGAAAAGCAGGCTTGGCGCATTGGTTAGAGCACTAGCAATGAGGGAGGATGTCGCAGGTTCATACCCGCGGACTTCTCCCCATATCAAAGTTTTTTATTGTTTGATTCGGTGACATATTATATACAATATAACATATATGGTATGGTTTGTTACATGGTTTAACATGTTTGCATATGGATATGTGTTATGGTGATATAGTTACAATATTAGAATGATATGGGGGTGCCTCGATGTTGGCTATACCCCCACTAGCCCTTGACCCCTCCCAACTTTTTAAACTTAAACTTTGTTCAAACTTAAATAAAATTTCCGCCATATACATATTAAGAACCAATGTGTGGTGTGCTAGCTAAGCTAGATTGGTAAAGAATTTTAGAACTTGGAGGTCTTGGGTTCAAATTCCATAAACTTTACAATATTTTTATAAACCTTACATTTAACCATTTTTTTGACCATTTTCAACCAAAATTGTTGAAACTTCAAACCTTAATAACTTTTGTATCCGAAGGCCTTTTTGCGTGAAACAAGCGCTGACGGAAAGCTCTTGATGAGCTCTTCATCAATGTGTGATTTACTTTACATTTTGAAGACATTAAATTCGATCGACTATGAGATGATCCTCCTGGATCAAACCTTCCCACTATGAAGCTTTTGGACCACCAAAATCCCGAATCATTCAGAATTCAAGTGAGGACATGTTCGTCTCACTTGTCCTGTATCACATGTCTATTTTTCCTAGAACTTGTACATTTGACTCAACATAACAACAATCAAGACTACACTGACATTGTTAAGTACATTAATCCATTTTCCACAAAATATTCATTCAATATTGTAGGAACAAACCATATACTGCTGATCAGTAATAATGTAATATCCCAAACTGATATTCTACGGTTCTTTATTACTAATTGGTTGTTCATACACTTGATGATGTGAAAAAGACTGAATACAAAGAGCATGCAACATTGTCGTGCCCAAATGTCCTAAAATATAGCAGATATGGAGAAATTAAAGGGTGGAAAGTCTTAGAAAGAAACTGTACACTTACCACTAATAAATAAGCTGATAGTACTCCAGAGATATGTTGCATGCATGTGGTGCTAGATGGGTGAAGTAATAGTGCTCCCTTCCTCCTGTTGACGCCCAGCTACAAAGGAAACTCTCACCCAGCAAAAGGTGACTTTTTTTATGAAGGAGTTGTATGTTTCAGTTGAGACTTTGTCGGAAAGATAGTCTCACCTTCCCTAAGAGATAGACCGGTGCATGCAAAGGATCTTACTCTTCCAAGACCCCTAGCGAATTGTTTTGTTGGAGAGGATGACGCCTCCTCCTCTACTGTAAACCTGATGCTGGATGCCCTGAGTGTGCTGGCAATGGGCTAATAATCCATCTGTGTGATGTGTTGAGTCTATTGAGAGGGATGGTGAAATATGCAGAGAAAAGATTGAACTGAAGGATCCCAGCGAATCCTTCTAGGGTTTTCTAGCTAAATCCCAGCTATAAAACGTGAACCTACAAAATATATTCTGGTCATACATAATCACTGACTACAGAAGGATACGATGAATGTTGATAGTAGACTTGGATGGCCTACCCTGAAAGAGACTAGGGCAGATATATTTCACTGTCAAACCCTCATTAGCTGAAGATGTCGTCTTCAACCCCAACTGTTGTTGTTGCTACTCTAAAACTCCAAATCAATAATAATAATCATAGATGCCCTCTTTGGTCCAATAACCCTTCTGAAATAGAATAGCATGTACTTTTAGGGTTTGCATATTACTTTTAGGGTGTACACTTCACTTTTGCATGCATGCAATTCTAATTTCATGTTGATTTTAAGCCTAAAGAAATAAGGTTTTCTCTATCAAACTGATGACTTTAATACTGAATGAGTGTCTCGATCGATTCTAAGTATCTAATGTCCTCAGTCAATTCCCTTTTATGCAGTACCCACTCGAACCTATGGGAATTAAGTAGGTTAGCGGGTGTTTTGGTTCTTAATTAGAAGAGGACATTAGACTCATCCCTGCTTGAAATTGCTTGTCCTCAAGCAATTGCAAACTAGGATGCTACAATACTTTCTCTCCCTCCCATGTGGCATCCTCCATAGGTAATTCTTTCCATTTTACCAAGTACTCTCGAATCACCCTATTTCAGAGTTTCCTTTCTTGCACTTATAGGATTCTATCTAGAATTAGTACCAAAATCCCTTCATCATCTAAGGGAGGCAACTAGGTGGATGGAGCAATGTGTTTCCCTACTGTTTTCTTGAGGTTGGATACATGAAATACATTGTGAATTTTGCTTCCCTCTGGCAGTTCTAGTTCATAAGCCACCTCTCCAACCTTCCTGACTACCTTGTAAGGACCATAGAAGCAAGGTTTCCGCTTGAGTGAAGATTGCATGTAAGGTTGTAGCTGCAAATATACCAAATCACCTATCTCAAAACTCCTCTCAATCTTGTGTCTGTCTGCATATAGCTTTTGCTGATTTTGAGCTGCCTGTAGATTCTCTTTCAGGACCTTGAGAATATCTTGAATGTCTTGTACCCGATCTTTTTCCTTTGGTGCCCTGTTGTCTCCAAAATCCAAGTCTACAAAGTTCAGTGCCTCATAACCATATGGAGCTTTGAAATGTGTCATTTTAATAGACATGTGGTGGGTAGTATTGTAGCAGTACTCTCCTAGGTGTAGCCATTTAATCCACATCCTCTGTTGTCCCACTACATAATTTCTCAGATACCCCTCAATCCACGTGTTGATAATATATGTCTGTCTGTCGCTCTGAGGATGATAACTTGTGCTTGTAGCAAGTTTTGTTCCTACCAATCTGAACAACTCCTGCCAGAAAGCACTAGTGAATTGACTGTCACAATCACTGACAATGGTTTTGGGTAGCCCATGGAGTCTGAAAACCTCTCTAAAAAATAAGTCATCTATCTATGACGCTAGATAGTCGAAAGAGATAGCAAATAAGTGAGTGAATTTGGTCAACTGATCTACTACTACATATAAGGAGTCTTGTCCCTATACCTTGGGTAAGCCTGTAATGAAGTCCATCGAGATGCTTTCCCATTTCTGCTTTGGTATCGGTAATGGACGAAGTAACCCTGCCGAATGAGTGTGTTCGATTTTATTATGTTGGCAGATACTGCAATCCCGAATGTGTTGTATTATCTCCTCCTTTAGGTCTTTCCATTAGAACCTCTCTCTGATTTGTCTGTAAGTCTTCAAGAACCCTTGAAGCCCTGATAATGGTGAGTCATGCGATGCCTGTATGATCTTCCTCTTTAAAGTTGATTATGGGACGAGGTATATCCTACTCTTGTAATAAATGATGTCGTCAATTATCATGTACCTGTCATCTTGGATCTGTCCATCTACTAACTCACAAGCAAATTTGTTTTTGGAATATTCTACTAAGAGAAGAGACCTCCAATCCGTAGATATACTCATGAGTGATAAGGAGGTTGGTCGTCTGGATAAAGCATCAGCTACTACATTGTTCTTACCCTTAACATACTCTATTCCAAAGTCATATGCATGTACCTTGCTGACCCATTTCTATTGGCGTTGATTTAATTATTTATGATCCAAGAAGTATTTGAGGTTGTTGTGCTCTGTCTTGATTTTAAACTTGCTTCCCACCAAAACTATCTGAATTTTGTTAAGGCAAGTAGGATGGCTAACATCTCTTTATCATATATAGAGTAGTGGCGCTCATAGTATTTAATTTTCTGACTTTCGAATGCAATTGGGTGATGGTTTTGCATCAATACCTCCCCTAGTCCCTCTCTCGGAGCATCACACTCCACTATGAACGACTGAGAGAAATATGGTAGTGACAAAATTGGACAAGAACTCATGATTGTTTTCATCTTCTCAAAGGTTTGGCGTGCCACTTATGTCCATGTAAATGCCCCTTTCTTTGTAAGATCAGTGAGTGGCACGGAAAATTGAGAGAAACCTTTTACGTATCTCCTGTAATATGTGCAAAGACCTAAGAATACCTTCAGCTCTGTCACTGTCTTTGGTGTGGGCCAATCCAAGATAGCTCGAATCTTTTCCATGTGAACCTGTACCCCCTCTGCCTTGATTATATGTCCTAGATACAACATCTCTTTCATACCAAACTCACACTCAGACATTTTCGCATAAAACAACTATTCTTCTAGAATTTTCAGTGCCTCATCCAAGTGTTTCAAATGTTCCTCCCAAGTCTTACTGTAAATCAAGATATCATCAAAGAATACAAGTAAATATTTCTGTAACCGAGCCCCGAAGGTCTAGTTCATGAAATATTGGAAGGTTGTTGGGGCGTTGGGGAGTCCAAAAGGCATGAATAGGAACTCATAGTGACCATAGTGGCAACGGAAAGTTGTCTTGTAAATTCCCTAATCCCTTACTTGGATCTGATGGTACCCTGATCGAAGATCAATCTTTGAAAAGTATTTTCCCCCCCGTAGCTCATCCATTAATTCATCAATCCTGGGGATGGGATACCTGTTTTTTATGGTCTTCTTGTTGAGTTCTCTATAATCAATACACATCTGTAAGGTGCCATCTTTATTTTTGACCAAGACCGCTGATGATACAAATGGACTAGAACTCGACCGAACATATCCTAGTTCCAGTAATTCCTTGATCATCTTCTCGATCTCGTCCTCGTATCTTTTGGGATGGTTGTATGGAGTGGTGATGATTTCTTGTGTCCCCTCCTTCAACTCAACAATATGCTTGAATCCCCTATCTCGTGGTCGACCTATTGGAAGATCCCTAAATACCCTTTCATGTTTCTGCAATAGTGCTTGAATATCTGATGGATGTTGGATGTTGTTATCGGGAGGTTTTCTAAAATTGACAAGGCACTCCGCTGACCATTCTATGTATCCCTGTCTAATTACGGCCTCCATTCTTTGTGATGATACTGGTTTGGCGAGCTAAGTGTAGATTCCCCTCAAAACTACCCATTTTCTATCCCACCCTTGGAATTTCATTTCCATTTCCCTGTAATCTGTAGTATCTGTTCCTATTGAGTAGAGCCACTGAACACCTAATACTACATTTGTATCAGCCACATTCATGACATAAAATGATTCTTTCATAGTGTAGTTTCCTAATGTGACATTCAGTTTGGGAATCCAATAGTTGCACTCCATGCTATTATTTCTTGCTACCGCTACAGTGAATCCCTCAAATTTCTCTGTCGAAATACCCTTCTTAGCCACCCATGTTGCATCAATGAAATTGTGTGTTTCTCCCCCGTCAAAATATTACACCTACCCTATGGGCCTATACTACTCCCCTGACCTTGAGAGTATGAAATATGGGTACTCCGAATAATGTAGCAATGACTCCCTCTGGTGCTTCTCCCTGAACTGACTCTTCTTCTACTGCCCTCAATTCCTCTGTTATTTCCTGTTCGGATTCCTCCCCTTCACTATCTGTGTATACCTATGTATAGTGGGCTTTGGCCTTCCCTGAGCACCTATGGCCTGGAACCCATGGTTCCTGACAAGCGAAACACAATTTCTTTCATCTCAAATCTTTCCTCATGTCATCATCCAACCAAGTTTTCTTTAGCATTTCCTGTTGAAAAGATTTTGTCTGTCTTTTACTGAGAAGTGTGTTTTAAGTGGAAACATGTTCTTCGGAATTGAATCTTGTAGATCTCTGGCTCTGTTGATCGCATCCTGTAGAGTGGATGGTTTGTAGGGTTTCACCCACCCCCGTAAAGGTTCTGTCAAGGCCTCTGAAAACAACATAATCAACCTTCTCTCCAACACGTATGTTACCATAACAACTATTCTCTGAAATTCTGAGATGAAGGCCTCGACATTACCTGTCTGTTTGAGTTGAGCTAACTCTCTAAAGTGTATCTCTGGGTCCTTTTTGTCAAACCGCTCCATGAGGCTCTGTGTGAATTCACTGTAGGAATTGATGGTGTTGTGATCCAATGTCACCAACCCATGGTACCACCACTCATGAGCCTCTCCGTCCAAATGTAAGGTAGGCAATTTAATGGCATCGGTATCCGTCACAAGGTTGAGTTGGAAGTAAGTATCCAACTTCTGGAACCATATTCTCGTTGAACCCCCGCAAGTCCCGTCAAAGTTAGGGATGGTTAATCTTCCCAAGGTTTTCTGCAACTCATAATTCTGGGTAAATCCTTTGTTAAAATTTCTTGGTTGGTTCCTACTTTTCATATTGCAGGAGCCTGAGAATGACATTGCTATATGGAACTCCTCTCCCAGATCCCTGTAGTCCTATAAGTAGGATCCAAATGGTTCACTAGGTTCTACTGGCCTGACTGGCCCTGCTACTGCATCTGCAAGGAAGTCAGGCATAGTAGGTCTGCAAGAAGGTTTGTCATATATATGGGGTGTGTTTTGCATATTAGTGTAGACATGCTTCCCACTGCTACTGGTAGACCCTCCATCTACGGGTGAAAGAGGTATACTGCCATGACCTGGTTCTGGCTTCAGAGCCAACCTGTTTATTGCATGCAATACTTCCTTCTGCCCTTTAGCTAGGGCATTCAATGCATTCACCAAACTACGAAATTCCAACCTATCTTCCTCTTCTCCTGTCCCTTTCCCTCAGTAAGAGTGTATACCTGTTGGGTCCATGTCTGAGTCGATATCTTCTAACTGGATATCCTTAAATTCCTGCTCCTCAGTGTCCCTACTCTTCCTTCTTTTCTATAGGTTACAAAAGTATCTTCTTGTGTATTCATTTACTTCTCATGTTCAAGCCCACAACTGGGAAGGAACATGCTCTGATACCAATGTAATATCCCAAACTGATATTCTACGGTTCTTTATGACTAATTGGTTGTTCATACACTCAATGAAATGCAAAAGACTGAATACAAAGTGCATGCGACATTGGCGTGCCCAAATGTCCTAAAACATAACAGATCTGGAGAAATTATAGGGTGGAAAATTTCAAAAAGAAATTGTACACTTACCACTGATAAATAAGCTGATGGTACTCCAGAGATATGTTGCATGCATGTGGTGCTGGATGGGCGAAGTAATAATGCTCCCTTTCTCATGTTGACGCCCATCTACAAAGGAAACTCTCACCCAGCTAAAGGTGACATTTTTTTATGAAGAAGGTGTATGCTTTAGTTGAGACTTTGTCAGAAGGATAGTCTCTCCTTCCCGAAGAGATAGACTGGTGCATGCAGAAGATCTGACTCCTCCAAGACCCCTAGCGAATTGTTTTGCTGGAGAGGATGACTCCTCCTCTTCTGTTGTAAACTTGTTATTAGATGCCCTGAGTGTGCTGACAATGGGATGATAATCCCTCAATGTGATGTGCTGAGTCTGCTGAGAGGATGGTGAAATATGCAGAGAAAAGATTGAGTTGAAGGATCCCAACGAATCCTTTTGTTGTTTTCCAGCTAAATCCCAGCTATAAAATGTGAACCTGCAAAAGATGTTTTGCTGGTACAGAATCACTGACTATGGAAAGATACGATGAATGTTGATAGTAGACCTGGATGGCCTACCTTGAAAGAGACTAGGGCAGATAGATTTCACTATCGAACCCTCGTTAGCTGAAGACGTCGTCTTCAACCCGAACTGTTGTTGTTGCTGCTTAAAAACTCCAAATCAACAATAATAATCATAGATTCTCTCTTTGGTCCAATAACCCTTCTTAAATAGAATAGCATGTACTTTAAGGATTTGCATGTCACTTTTAGGGTTTACGCTTCACTTTTGCATCCATGCAATTCTAATTTCATGTTGACTTTAAGCCTAAAGAAATAAGGCTTTCTCTATCAAACTGATGACTTTAATACTAAATGAGTGTCCCGATCTATTCTAAGTATCTAATGTCCTAAGTCAATTCCCTTTTATGCAGTACCCGCTCGAACCAATGGGAATTAAGTAGGTTAGCAGGTATTTTGGTGCTTAATTAGAAGATGACATTACAAATAAGCTGAATATCAACATTGAACATATGAAAAATATTGTAGTCATATCATGTTGATTTTTTACCATAGAAACACTAACAACCATAATAGGTGCATTGTAGTAAAATGACACTTCGTTTTCATGCTTATGATTATTTTTCTCCTTACATTACATAGACATAAGTGCCAAATTCTGACTTGCATTAACAACCCTTTTTAATTGTTGTGTAGGGCCTAATGATTTGTAGTTTTTAAATGTATGTGAATTCACTATGTACTCAATTCCTTCTTAGAACAAGTGATATTAATTATGTTCTCTATAGAAGATTGATTTTCGATCATGTAAGTACAGACTACCCAACACAATTCCACATATATCTAGTGGAACCACATCAAATACAACCTCATCTACAAACTTAGATGTAATTGCAAACTTTAGATCACACTTTTTTGTTACTTGTAATATTTTATCCTTGCACTCCCAGCCTAATGGATAAGGTCTTTTGTGTGGTTTTATTGTTAATCCCAACTGCTTAACTACTTCTTCTGCAATAAAATTAGCCTGGGATCCACTATCTATGAGTGTGTCGATCTTAGTTTGTTTTGTAATCACCATTATATGAAACAATGCATTCATTTTATCCTTAGAACTGGCATGATCTTTAGACGTAGAAGCACATGAAGAACCAATGTTAGAATCATTACCAACAATAGTTTTACCTTTCACACCTACAATTGTTATCTTTGTTTCATTCTCGAAATCTGATCCAAGGTCCTCAACGATAACCATCGCCTTTTGCTTTCCTATGGCATGCAAATCGAGAAAACCCTTTGCCTGCAACTGCACGGATTCTCGGCTCAAGAATTGTGACCATTAATGGTTGTATGGACCTCGAGAACTGTGTAAAACCTGCCTCGGGAAGTGTGCCAAAACAATCTTGGGATGCATGCAAATCCACCTTGAAAAGCGTGCAAAAACTACCTCGATAACTGCGTTGGGTTTTGCGCCAAAAATGTGGTCCTCTGTGTTGAAATCCATGCACAACCCTGGTTTTATAGTGGTTTTCGGTGCGATGTTTTGGAGGGCCACGTACCCAATTTTAGCCCAAAATCCACCTTCAACTTCAAAACATTAAGTGCCATATCCCATAACAAAAGGCGCGCTTGCCGCGTTGGTTAGAGCGCTGGCAATGAGGGAGGAAGTCACAGGTTCAAACCCGCAAACCTCTCCCCATATCAAGGTTTTTATTGTTTGATTCGATGGCATATTATATACAATATAACATATATGGTATGGTTTGTTACATTGTTTAACACGTTGGCATGTGGATATGTGTTACGACAATGATATAGGGGTGCCTCGGTGTTGGCTATGGGGTAAGCCCTCGCGCCCCCCCTCCTCCCCCGCTCCCATTTTCAAACTTAAACTTTATTCAAACTTAAATAAAATTTCCGCCATATACATATTAAAAGCCAATGTAAGTGGTATTGGTAAAGACTTTGGCGAACTTGTAGGTCTTGGGTTCAAAACCCATAAACTCTCCAAAAATTTTATAAACCATAATTTTTTACCATTTTTAACCAAAATTGTCCAAACTTCAAACCTTAATAACTTTTGCTCGAAACAAGCATTGACGAAAATCTCTTGACGAGCTCTTCATCATGTAAGTTTTACTTTACATTTTGAAGACTTTAAATTCGATGGACTATGAGATGAACCTCCTAGATCATATGGAGAAAGGAGAAGTGTGGTGATATCAAGGCAATTCTGTACATATTTGCTCTAAGAATTACATCAATGAAGCAGTTGAACTTCATGTTGCTACAAAAGTAGAAGAGTTCACTAATGGGAGTGTGTAAGGTACTATGGAGTAGTAAAGATTCTCCTTCCGAATTGATGCAAGATTTTACTTGTTTGATTCGATCTGCAGAAAAACGTGCTCCATATTTGGGATTATGCTGGCAATTTATCATTCACATATATGTGAAAAATGTTACAAACATACGGAGGGAATTGGATAACTAGCCAATGACTTAATGATTTGGCCTTGCCGGAATCCAACAACTAGAATTCTGCTGAAAAAACTTACAAATTGGTTGAACTCATCAATTTTGATGGCACGGATTGATTCAGCAGCATCGAAAACCACCACAACACCAAGATTATGCAATCTCAACACCTAAAATTTGTAACGCCATACAAAAATTGTTTTTGCCAGATTCCTGCGAAAAAACGCTGTTTTGGTCATTGGTGGAATCAACAGATGGAAAAGCACCAAATTGTTGGTTGTTTATAGTATGTTACAAATATGGTGTTGGTGAATCTATCGCCAAGGGCTTGGATTGGAAAGAAACTTATTAACAACATCAGGGTAAATATTGACAAACTTTAAAATATACAGAATATTCATTTTTATTTTTATTTTTTAAACTCTAAAGCAATTCCCTCCCTCTAACCAATCTATCGGCAAATGATCCCAATCCCTTGCTTGCTGATATATCACAATATTTTGAAAATATCGCAAAATACTCAAAATTTGAAAAATCACGATATTTTATGGCAACATTAACACCGGCCTAGCAAACTCATGATATATCGCAAAATTTGAAAATCACGATTTTTTTATGGCAATATTAACACCGGCCTCGCAAAATCGTAATGTAAGCGATATTTTCATGATATCTGCAACACTTTATACTATGTTCAAAAGGACACAGAAACCATTCCTAAAACAAGTGGCATGTCCCAAAACTGACAAAAAAATCAAACTTAATCTCAACCCACATTTACATTTACGTCAAGTATTACTTTTCTCTCTTCGGAACTTCTACAATCTATTAGCGTACTTTAATAGATGGAAATAATTTGCTTGGAGATACCATCTTTAGTTTGCAAAACATTTGATTTTACAAGGAGCTATTCCAATTGCAGGAAAACCCTTGGATAAATAGGTTCTCGGGTATTAACTATAGAGGAATAAAAAATAAATTGAAGCACAAATGTATTAGTGCTGAACAAATTTATTGGTGATGTTGTAAATACACCTGGCCACTTTTAATAAAAGATTTTATTATTATTATTATGGTTGGTTTTCCTAAAAAGATTTCATTTCAAGTGCCTCGAATTTTGAATTTAGTTTATTAGTTTTATCATAAAAGAAAACAGATTTGACAGTCACGATTTCAAATTTCATTGTAAAACATAATATCCTTCCATGTTAGAAAGAAATCATAGTAAAGTACAAAAAATAATTAGAAAGCAAAAACCCTTCCCAGATATAATGGCTTACCTGAAAAAAATGGCATCTTAGTACACTTACAGTTCACATACTATAGCAGTCTAAAACATTACACCCAACACAGAAGTGAAGCACAAAATTATCTGCGTCCTAAAGCATTTCTATGAACAGAAGCTTATGATTTAAATGTGATTTTGAACATATTACCCTAAAAAATAGTATAAACAGCATACAGGTGAAGCTTATAACAACCTGTGACCTGAAGCATGTCTATCAACATTTTGTATGGTTTATACTACATAGTAGATTTTGAATATAATGCACCATAAAATAATCAGGACCATAGCATATTTCTACAAGGTATTTGCTATAACACAAGCAGTGTACTGCGCAATGAATAGCAAATAGCTTTCTTTTCTTCATGCAACCTCTCAAATAAGCATCATCCTTGTTTGATACGGACATGCTTTCTAACATTTCTGAATATGAATCTGTACGGCAATGGCAGTCTTCAAGATTAATACAGATGCACTTTCTTTCCACTTCATCTTTCAAGAAAAATTGTTTCAGGACCTGATGCTCCACACATTCAGGAAGCCAACTGTAATCTATTGGGTTGATGATGGCTTCTAAAAAGGAAAGACCAAAGTGCAATGAAGGCCACACCAATTTGACACACTTGTTCATGCAACTAAGAAAGCTTGCTGAAGCCCTTAGAAACAGTGCATATCTGTCTGCATTTGTTAAGCCTTCTTTGTGACCATAGCCGTTTCCAGACTTGGTATACAAGAGTACTGGTGTTCCTTCAACATTTTTATTCAGGAAAAGGCAATCACATTTTATGCATTTGGATACAGATCCAAACATTAAATGCGGCCAATTCTTGGAAGAGTAGTGATTCATTTCTGAAATTGGTAATCTGCACTCACATCCCATTATCCACTTGAGCAAAGCCTCTCCAGCATTCATCCAGAAGCGAGCAGCTGTCATGATCAATCCCTGCTCACCTGAAATAAAGAAATGCTGAACTGCACCTGCAAGTAATAATGTATATGCTGCAGCTAACCTATTGAAGTTTGAAGCTTTAATCATTTGACTGTTTTCAATGGCTTTTCCGCATCCTTGTTCGGTCATAGCTTGCAACTCTGGAAATCTTGTCAGCCCTGAAGGGCTGTTTAATTCAGACAAAGTACCCACAGACTGTCCCCTTTCAAGAGAATCTGTTAAGGGACTATCAAAATAAACATAAGAGTTATGATCCCTTGCAGTTGGTTCAGCATTGTCAGCAGAAGCAGAAGGCTGGCTAATTGAAAGAACAAATGCACCAGAACTTGACTGGCATTTTGTAAAGCTGCAATGCAACATTTCAGTTGCAAGAATCCTGTAGGCTGATGCTAAAGTAGTGTATGCATCAAGACAGACGCGATGTAACGGATGGATTTTGAAAAATGTGTGTCCTGATTTTGGAGCAATAGTAGTTCCCAAAATATTTTCAAGTGTTCTACAACAAGTATCAGGATCACCATCTGAAACAAATTCAGCTATTCCACAGTCAAGCTTGTCCATTAGCATATCAATATCTGTAGTTTCTTTGCAGTGGCTCTCAGGGATTGACAGGCCCATATTTATGGTGTTTATATCCTACCAATCAAGCAGAGTCATTTCTCTCAAATCAAACACAATATTTTCATCTATTCTAAAGAAAAAATTTAATTCAAATGCATAATATATGCCAACCTCCAATTCCAAGAAGGAACTTAATCATTTAAGCATGTGTTTCTGTATGTTGAGTCTTTCGTGATTCAATTCTTTGTTTATAGGAGGAAATAGAGAAACAAAAAACACTAAAGTTAAATGAAAGGAACCAAAAGACCTTCTTGCACATCATTACACACAATACAGATTTGCAAGGTATCAGACATCAATAATTTGATGTAATGGACCTGACTATAGTATATTAATAGACTGTAGTCTTCATAGAACATTGCTTAAAAGTTAAGACTTTACAACCCATTAAAGGACTTCCAGAAAATCTGGTGTTCCATTGGCATCATATAAAAAAGAAAATGACTATAAAAATCACTCCTTTTTTTTTGAAAAATGCATCTTATATTACATTTATAATCAAGAGATTAATATCACATATTGCATCAGTGTCTCGGTAACTGTCTATAGAATTTGTAATTGATTGTTCTCAAAAAACATCTGTGACGTCTCTAAATCTTGACATATGGAAATAATGATTTGCAGTTAACAGATGTTCAGAAGTTAGCACATTACACTTACAAGCCAAATTAAAAGAACCTTGGTCTCCTTTGAGGTGAGGACCTGAAACTTATTAACTTACTTCCTGGAAGGTAGGCACACATTAGTTGTACTAGATACTAGTGCATTTTCAGAACCAGGATAGGTTGCACTTGCTCATGTTTCTCCAGAGATATCCACAGGTAAAGGGGACACTAATAGAAGTGGTGACATTGCAAATATCCCAAGATATGCGCATTGATTGTGGGACACATATAAGGTAGATAGTGTATAACTGTTAACAAAAGGACGACCTCATATCTCCCTATTACAAAACAATATAATCCTGAGAAAGAGGCTCATATAATATATGTTTGAAGGTGCTGTTTCAGAACAAAACATTGAATTGAAACCTTTGATAGCTAATATTTTTGAACAGGAAACAAACATGACTAGATAAAAGATAGTCTAATTTGTAAAAAATGAGGCTTCTTCAAAACTAGGATTCCTTTACTTAGAATGACAAATGCATACTTCACATAACCCAACTTGACTGGGATAGGGTAGTTATGGACTAACCATGCTAATAGTGCAAAGTTGCAAACAAGTAGTGCTTAAATGAAATTCCAATGAGCTTATATAGTATATATACATCACAAATTTTCATGATCCTTAACACTCATGTACTTTAGTTTGAAAGTTAGCAATTGTGGAGATACTACATTCATTACCCAATATCATATTTTGGAAGGTCACAAAATACAAAACAAGCAGTTAATGGTTCTTGAGGATAACAAAAACAAGGTTCATTATAGTTCAAAGATTATGTTTGAGAGTAGTTTTGACTTAATTCTTTGTCCAAAACTGACAAAGGTGGAGGTCTGCAGTAGAATAATAAAGGTATTTATACCATTAATAGACAACTATATTTTTTGTCATGAAGGAGACATCAGTAATAGGCCATAGGTCATAATAGCAAAATTCATATTAGGATTTTTTTGCATAATTCATTGTTTGGTAAAACCAAGGAGATTACTCGAGAATCCAGGATCACCAATAATTTTGTAAACAGAGAGATTTACAAGAACAATAGATAAAAACATTACCAAACCAGCAGGCTATTCTCCCTTATGCCACACAGTTCCTGTGTGATAACTGACCTAGGTGGCACATTTTACTTCCATTGCATGCATAAAACAATAAGCTACATAGCCTCACCTTACTGTACCCAAAATTGTCTCTTCATATCACTGAGAGGGTCATGTCTTCTAAATACTTCCTCTCCAAAGTATTAACATTACATATGCCATATGATCCTATGAAAAATGGCAAGGGAGGCCAGAGAACTTTCTTATGCCTTGCTAGAGAGGCTCCAAGCCCATATAAATATGTTTAGTAGGAAATCTCTTGAATTACGAGCTTATCTGAGATGAACTTACGCAGGAGATATGGATGTTTAGAAGCTCCATATTGTAACGTTCCCATCCCTCAATCCGACTAGCAAGAGAGGACATTAACTAAATTTGGGATTCTAAATTTTGCCCATAACCATGATTACGAATTTCATAACAATAAAAACGTGTGTGCATGTGTCCCCCGTTAGATGATGAGGGGCTTCTAGTGCTAATTCCTAAAAGAATTCTACAGGTACGAGAAAAGAAGCTCAGAAACAGGGTAATCCATGAGTATCTGGTACAATGGAAAGAGTTACCTACTGAAAATGCCACATGGGAAGGAGAATAGGTATTGCAGCATCCTGATTTACACTTGCTTGAGGACAAGCAATTTCAGGTGGGAAGGACTGTAATGTCCTCTTCCAACTAAGCACCCTAAAACAGCCGTTAACCTATTTAATTCCCATAGGTTCGAGCAGGTATTAATGAAAGGGAATTGACTGGGGACTAATAGTCACGGGAGCATAAAAGAACATCCATTTAGTGTTATTATGTCATCAATAGAGTAAAGAAGGCCATCGGAGCGGATATCAACAAGCATGCAAAACATGCGGGCCTTATTTCACCTTGCATGCGCTAATGAGCAATTAGGTTGCATGCATGAAAAGTTAAGTCATGCAAAACCTAATGTTATAAAAGGAAGATAATTCGAACCAAAAAGGCATCTATGATCATTATTCACTTTTGAGATTGGTTTTGAGAGCGGCAACAATGCCCGCATTAGCAAGTTGGGGTTGAGGGTGCGATCCATCAACTAACAAGTGTTTTCGACAGTAAAATCTATCTGCCCTAATCACTTATCAGATAGTTCATTCAAATCATCATCCGCACTTCAAGACATTCATTGATCATCAGAGATCCAGCACACAGAGGAGGAATTACCAGACAGGGGCATGTCATACTGCTGGGAACAAGCTGGAAATACCAAGAACAACTCGCCTTGATCCAAAAACTCTTCTTTTCTTCCGCATGTCACTTTCATTCTCATCGGAAGGGTCACACTACCCTACCGGGTGATTATCAAGCCACCTCTTGCACACCCAAAGAAGATACCAGCATAAACGTGGAAGGAGGGTCTCATCCAACCAGAGGAAAACAATTCGGTAGTGTCCAGAAAGGGAGTCAAAGTGTTGCATGTGTCCAACAGAATCGTCAAGAAGACCATACTACCAGACCTAGAAAGTCTCAGCACCATCCATTAAGTATTGAAGCATTTAAGAGAAGATCATCATCCAAAGAGGGGACATTTTCCTTGCATGGGTGAATCACCTGGAACCAGCAGCACATTTTGGAAGCTTGAGTTGATGCATGGCATGCGTGTCTTTTGTATACTGAAGAACCATCACAACTATTAATATTGGTATGATACTACAATTTTTGTGAAGCCTATTTCCTATTTTATTTCCATATTTGTCATATTTAGGGTTTTTGGGGCACATAACCTATTTTGCATGCAAACCAGGTTATTTATCATACACACCTAAAACTTATAAACCTGCAAACAATCATCACTTCCTATCAGTATAAGGGTAGAATATCAGTTGGAATATTACACAAATGCAAGAGATTTAAAGGAAAACTGTATAAGAATAAAGCCAAGCTGGGTTTTAAGGTTTTACCCTAACTTTAGGGCATCAAGGAAGGTGACCAGCCTTGCTCTTGAGAGGTCCTTCCAAAGTTTGGCCAACTAGGGCCTTCTGTAGCAGCCACAAGAGCTGGTTAAAGAAAGCCTAGCTAGGGAAAAACTCAGAGACATAAATCCCAAGCTTTAAAGGAGTCCTTCTTGAGGACGTCCTTCATAATACTATGGTGACAAAAGGCTGAAAAATGACCTAGCTAAGACAAAATCCAGCATTAATGGCTACCATTCAACCATAAACAAGCATCATTCATCAACATTTAACAAAGAGAAATCAAGAAAAGAGCTTAGATACCTCCTTGTGCATGTGTTAAGCAAGCAATTATAGCATCACCTTAGTAAAGAGCATGAACCAGAGAACTTCAAGAGATTTTCCTTCGAACAAGAAAATATTTTCTCCTTAATACATGCGCATCACATCCAAGGGCCCTAAGAAGGGTAAAAAAGTAACATAATGTTTTATTCCACTTGTCTTGTGTTAAAATGAAGTGAGGAGATCTATTTATATGATCTCACACTCACTTTTTACAAAAATATCCAAGCCAACATGCCTCAAAATGTCAACTTAAAATTAGAACAAAATAATACTAAAAAAATAGCCTAATGTAGGCTCAAGGTAGGCCACCTGGGGTATTTTCCCCCTAGGTGCCAAAATCTGTTAAAATTAGCGAATCACTCCAAACGAAAGGCTTGAATGAGCTGGAGGAAGGGCGTTATACCCCATCTAACCCTAAGAATGTTGTAAAATCCCTGAACACCCTCCTCAAAGCAGCAAGAAGGCTTGGCGTGGAGTATAGATTCCTCCGAGGAAATAATACCAAGGAGAGGAGGCACTAGTGTGCAGAAGGGACAGGAGGGTGTCCTACAGGAGGGTGTCCTAGGTGGCTGTGAAGGGATACAAATGTCTCGTAGCTGAAGCAAGGGCCACCAAGGCAAGCAAGCAAGATATGGGGCCATGTGACCCAGTGATCAACCCCTAGGAGCCCCGGACACCAACCCTAAGGTTAAAAACCCTAATAAATGGCAGTCAAGACTCAACAATGCCATTAAGCCATAGTACTCCTAAAGGAAGGACCAAAGGGCCCAGCCATGACCACCATTGCTCAATAACACCCCTCCTGGTTGAAAAAATGGCTCTCTCTCCATGGGGCACATCTGAAGGTGCGCTGGGTACAAATGCAGCGTAACACACTACCATGCATCAACATGCATTGACATGCAACTTTATTCAATCTGCCATGTGCCCATAGCTGGCGAGGATCATACTCTGATAACACTATAAGATACCAAGTAATGGAATCGTCCTTCTATACTATGTTTTCTCACTTGGTTTACGTAGCTGCAACTTTAATGGCTTGTCGGTTGTGTCCATGGTTTTACACAATGGTTGTTTATTCAAGTATCGATTACATGCCCATATTTCAATAGAAAAACATCAGAAGTTTAATGATAACAAGCTTGAGAATTCCCGAGACATATATAGATCTGATTGTTCAATGGAATAATAGAAATTGTCTCCAATAAATTAATGACAACCATATAGCAGGTAAATAATAAAGTTGACCTTTAAATTGTTAGATTTTCTTAAGATCTGATTAGATTATCTAGGATCTTTATCTAAAAGAATAACAAGTATAGAAAAATGCATAAGATATAAAAGATACACAAGACACAAATATTTTCTTCGGGGAAATCATAAAGGAGAAAACCCCGCAAACTTTTTCAGAATCGTAAGATGATTAAAAGCAGTAATAAGAAATGTTTAACAGCTATCTTTCTCTCCTCCTTTGATTGCCTCTCTCTCTCAAACGCCTTAGAGAGTGTGTGTGGTGTGTATAAATGAGGCAGAGCACCTCCCTATTTATACACTTTCAAGTCACTGACCAAATATAAGACTCGAGCCTACATGACATCTCACATGGGGCCCACTTCTCCTAGAGAGACCACAATTACATATTACATGATGTTACACTGGGCACTATTGCCCCTCCTTACAACAGAGGTTGTACCTCAAGGTCTAGACACAATTTATACATCCTGTAAAGGGGTAACACACATCCCATAAAGGGGTGACACACATCCCCAATGGGGGTACAACAACATACAATGATAATATACATCAAAATATCTTCTGAAGTTACAAATACATCAACACTCCCTCTTAAATAGTAAGGTATTCTCTCTCTATACAATCATCAGCACATCTGATCAGGTCTTCATTGCATCATCATCATCACGAAGTCATAGAATCTTCATCATAGTTGCTGCCATCATCTTCTTATAATTTGATCATCGTCCCATACTATCTGCCATCAAAAGTTTCTACAGTGCCAGCCATTTTTCATGCTGGATGTAGGCCTAGTCCTCTGCCAGGTCTTCATCTACAGTGTCAGCCCTTTTTTATGCTGGATGTAGGCCTAGTCCTCTGCCAGGTCTTCATCTACAGTGCCAGCCCTTTTTCATGCTGGATGTAGGCCTAGTCCTCTGCCAGGTCTTCATCTACAGTGCCAACCTTTTTCATGCTGGATGTAGGCCTAGTCCTCTGCCAGGTCTTCATCTACAGTGCCAGCCCTTTTTCATGCTGGATGTAGGCCTAGCCGTCTGCTAGGTCTTCATCATCTCTGCAAGCAAGCCATCATGAAGGTACATCTCAGGACTTATTATATGCCTCTTGCAAAACCTGTGTACCCTACTATTAACTCATCGTCTTTAGACCATCTCATCGTCACACGGAGCACAGCCCAGATACACATAACACAACACTTACATCAACGACCATGGGAGGCCCAGCCTGCCACCATGTCGAAAAGGCCCTCAGCACTTACATCAACGACCATGGGAGGCCCAGCCTGCCACCATGTCGAAAAGGCCCTCAGCACTTACATCAACGACCATGGGAGGCCCAGCCTGCCACCATGTCGAAAAGGCCCTCAGCACTTACATCAACGACCATGGGAGGCCCAGCCTGCCACCATGTCGAAAAGGCTCTCAGCACTTACATCAACGACCATGGGAGGCCCAACTTGCCACCATATCAAAAAGGCTCAGCACTTACATCACGACCATGGGAGGCCCAGCCTGCCACCATGTCGGAAAGGCTCTTAGCACTTACATCAACGACCATGGGAGGCCCAGCCTGCCAGCATGTCGGAAAGGCTTATGTGTATTTGCGTCTTCCGAACTCATCACTTCCCCTTGGAAGGAACCTCGATTTGAAGTACACCAAGCTTCTCTCTGAATTATTCAAACTTCACTCTGGCCATTTCTAGCATAGAATCACATCAAGACTAATCACGTCCAAGGATAACCTATGAGCTTCGCCAACAACCTGTCTCATCGGCTATGCTAGAACTCATCACTCCCTCTTTCGAGGGATCTCGATCTGGATCACATACTGGAGCTTCACTGCTCCTCTCTCAGTTGTACTCAGTGCCACGCAAGATTGCTTCTTGCTAAACCAAGAGATCGCTCCTCATCCCATACTGAAGCAACACCCTTAAGTGCTCTTCCTATCAATGGCACTACCTGCCCAATCCAAATCCACATAACCTTCCAGGTTAATCTTCTGATTCACATCATACTTGAGCCCATAATCAACTGTACCCTTCAGGTACTTCAGAATATGTTTTGCGGCAATCAGGTGAACATGTCTCAAATTCGTCAAGAATTGGCTCGATGTGTTCACAGCAAAGCAAATATCTGGTCTTGTATTCATCAAGTACATCAAGGATCCAATCATCTGACGATACATCGTGGCATCAACCGACTCTGATGAAGCATCACTCAATAGCTTCAAGTTCGATGCCATAGGTGTGGCCATGGCCTTGCAGTCCATCATCCTGAACCTCTTTAGGATCTCCAATGCATACTTCCCTTGTCCAAGGGAGATTTCATCCGCACTCTGCCACACCTCCATGCCTAGAAAGTAGTGCATCATACCCAAGTCCTTCATCTCAAACTCGGCAACAAGTCTCCTTCTTGCATCTTTAATGAGTTCCTCTTTTCCTATCAGGCACAGGTCATCGACATATAACAGGAGCATCACTGGTCTTCCGCCTTTAACCTTGAAGTAAAGGTTGGAATTCACTTTACTCCCAATAAAGCCTAGAGCCATCAGTAAGTTGTCCATCCTGTCGTACCATGCCGAACCTCGGGATCTTCTGCAGTCAATCCCTCTAAAGGGGAGCATCATTCTCCTGCTACCTTTTTTACTCTATGTATTGAAGCATTCTGTAATGACAAGTAGCTTCCTCTGCTACTAATATTCTATGTATCCATCTAGGGTCACTGGACACCAAGATCCTGTATCTTGAACTTTGTTGAAAAGTTCTTATCGCACCCATCTGTGAGCTTGTCATCCTCTATAGGCTTTCATCTTCAATCTTGTAGCAATGGTTAAAATCTTCATCACTCTAGGTGATCTTCAAGCTCCTTATGTAACTGTATGTTCTATCCCATGGGTGCCTTCGGAGCCCGTACAAGGCCGCCTTTAATTTGCACACATGAGTCTGCCTGTTATGTGTCTCAACTCCTAGTGGCTGCTCTACGTATACTTGACTCGTCACTGGTGCAAATGTCTCTTCGTAGTCTATTCCTTCTTTCTTGCCTTGTATCCCACGATGTTGCCATATACTACATGCTGGATCTTGTAGATCCATATGGAAGACACTACGGACTTCCCTTAGACATCGTTCTTCTTGAACTTGTACTCTTTGATCATAGTCTCCTTCCCTTTCTTCTTGTCTCCTTCTTCATAGCTGGAAGGCTCTGCATCAATGATGTTGCTCAACAGTATCACATAACTAGAGTGTGTCTGAGGCCTCTTTCTTTCTTTGAAAGTATCGTCATACTATTCTTCATCTTGGATTATTTCTTGTGCCCAAGGTGGTTCTCATCTCTCGAGGTGGATCTATCATTCTCTTTATATTCTTCTGAAGCTCTTTATTTCGCTATGGTGTCTTTGACCAAGGAAGCTTTAGGTTCCTCTTCTGAACTGTCGTTACTTGTTCTTTGGAATGATCTACAAGTCAAGTTCATTTGCATGATTAGAAACATATCATAATTTCCAAAACATATTAATAGTGACAAATATATGTCACATAGCCATGCGACTATTTTAGCCAATGCTACAACATTCATCCAGATCATGTATACATACAATAACTTATAGATGCATTCTACCCTAATGTTATTAAGAGTGTGTACTACTCCTAATATGCCAACAAAGAGGTTTCAATCTAGATAAGTAGTAATGGAATGCTGTACAACATCATTGACTTCTTACCCATAATGTGCAATTCAGTAGTATAAATGCAAATACTCAAACATGCATAACACATCAACTGAATATAAACAAATGCATAACCAAACAATATCAAGAAATGACAATTGAATACTTATCTTTATTTGTTTCGTGGGTATACTCCTTCTTGAGCCTACAACTTCATCACCTTCTTCATTCATAACAGCATCATTTCTTATCCAAATGCTAAGATCGATAAGAGGTTCTTCAAGAATTGAGTCCTTCATATTCCTCATCGCTTGAGGGATCTTCTTTGAATCGTGAAAGTTTGATCTTCAGTTGCTCCCATCTTCTCTTCTCTTATTATGAGTCGAGCTTCTTCTTGTGTGCACTCTTCCCAGAGTTTGCTAAAGGTAATCACTTCCTTCTAGCACACATTCCTTGAATGAATAAATCCCATGATCTTGGGAGGCCATTCAAGGTGGTTATAACAATATCTTATTCTTCTTCGATTGCTTTGTCATAGCATCAAACACTTCCTTTTGGTGTCTTCAACGATGACACATGAGGGATGAGATGATTCCTCATCTCCCTCTAGCTCTTAGAACTTCCTTACTAAAATACTAATCCAAGTCAATTTCTTTAAGGATCACGAGGGTCCTATTCTTCCATACTCGGAAGTTGTCAGCTTCACCAAGCTCGTCATCAATCTGGTGTGATTAGTCATTTTGAAATGAGAACCTCTAATGTAAATAGCAAAAATTTAGATCTTACCGATTTGAGGTGTCCGTCCAGGTTTCAAAGCTGGCTGGTATAGGGTTTGTCAGAGAAACCCTAATTTTCAAAACTTGGAATTTCAAACTTCTGATTGCATAGAAAGATGTCCTTTTCAAGGTGAGTTGTCCAATGTACTCCTTTTCTTAAAACAATGGAGGGAAGCTCCCGAAACAGGAAGCCCTAGTTTTTCAACTTCTTCTGCAGAAATGACTGATATTGATTCTGTTGTATCTCCGAAGGTTCGGCTCCTTACAATCTGAAACTTCTCACTGAGATAACCTGATATGTCCTCTTTCCAACCCCACAGGTTAGAACAAAAGTGGATTCTCCAAGTGGGACTTATGCTGAGTTTCCCAAGGTGACTATTTTGGGGACTGTTTAGCATAGCGAACTTGTACAGACTGCCACGTGTCACTATTTCACATTCTGGGTCTAAAAAGCGTACCACGGAAACTATAGTATGTGCCCTACCTGCAACATCTTGCGAAATCTTGTTTGGACCTTCCTAGCCCAAGATATAGCAAATCTCCCTAGGTCACCTGTTTATGACTGTATTCTGGAGGAGGTTGGAACCCTAATTTGGAGGAACCATATCTCTTGAAGTATAGCGAATTTAAGGCTGAAACTTTTACACAGTGTACATCACAAATTTCTCTTGGGCCTGTAAAAGTTTCGGCTTCTGAGCCTTCTCCAATCTCGCATTATAGCGAAAGTTCTAGGATTACTAAATTCAGTCTTCTAGGGTTTTCAAGCATGAAACCCTAATTTCCATTAGTTGCCATTGCAGCTGTATTTCCGCTGTACAGTGAAACTTCTCTGATTCATAAACTCATACCACTAATAGATGCGCCCTAGTGAGGTGAGTTAGCCTAGCCCTCCTTGATTGATGATCTATGGAGAGAACACCATCAACTAGGAAGCCCTAGTTCCTGCAGCTGCATAGTGCCTTCTTTCAGAGAGGCACTGATACCATGTTAGATTTTCTTAAGATCTGATTAGATTATCTAGGATCTTTACCTGAAAGAATAACAAGTACGGAAAAATGCATAAGATATAAAAGATACACAAGACACAAAGATTTTCATCGAGGAAACCATAAAGGAGAAAACCTTGCAAACTTCTTCAGAATAGTAAGATGATTAAAAGCAGTAATAAGAAATGTTTAGCAACTATCTTTCTCTCCTCCTCTAACTGTCTCTCTCTCTCAAACGCCTTAGAGAGTGTGTGTGGTGTGTATAAATGAGGGAGAGCACCTCCCTATTTATACCCTTTCAAGTAACCAACCAAATATAAGACTCGAGCCTACATGAGATCTCACATGGGGCCCACTTCTTCTAAAGAGACCACAATTACATATTACCTAAGAAACCAGACACGCTAGTTTTGGGCTACGTGTCCCGTGTCCGCATGTCGAACACGGACACGCTAACAGAGCGTGTCCGACACCTCTCTGCAGCGTGTCCCATGTTCGGACACTCGTGTCCCTTGACTGTCACTACGTGTCCCAAAAACAAGACACTCAAACAAAAAAAAGATGGCAGGGCCCTCTTTAAAAACGAATTTTCACTTGTATTTTGTCATTTGCAAATGTTGGGAGAACTCAAAGAGTGGTTCTTTTTTGCAAGTGAAGAAGATTTGAAGGCTTGATTCTGATTTATATTGAATATTTGTAAAAAATTGGAGCTATATGTCTATATTTTTAAATTTTAGTATATATAATTTTTTTTAAATATATATATATAACGTGCCCTGATTCCCGGGGTCACCATGTCTGTGTCGGACACTCGAATCACCGTCTTCTTCGTGTCCTGTGTACCTGTGTCAGGTGACTTAGCATATTACATGATGTTACACTGGGGACTATTGCCTCGACTTACAACAGAGGTTGTACCTCAAGGTCTAGACACAATTTATACATTCCGTAAAGGGGTAACACACATCCCCAATGGGGGTACAACAACATACAATGATAATATACATCAAAATATCTTCCGAAGTTACAAATACATCAACATAAAGAGTGATGAATATGGGTTGTTGATGGTTGTAGCAGTTTGTAATAATCAACAGACTTGTGCATGTTATTCAATGTAAGAGTTCTACCTTTAAACATTGATGAATTTAGGTTGTGGATGGCTATAACAGCTTACAATAATTAGCAGACTTGTGCAAATAATTCAATGTAAGAGTTCTACCTGAGAGAACATGCCCAACAAGGGAAATATAGACCACACTAAGCAGATAACGCCTTGTTTGAATGAATACAACCTCTAAAATGTGAATACGATCTCTATATTGCTTTAGACATCCTTCATGCATGAGATCATGACTCCTCCCAATGGGTTACAGCTTCCAATCGATTGTCACGTCTGCCTTAGTGTTGGTTCGAATCTCCTAATCGATGGATTAGGTTTTAGAATGATAGACCGTTGCCTTGAGGTTGGACATTGCCCTAACACTGAATAGTTGTGTAATATCCCAAACTAATTTTTGGCTTCTACACTGATGGGTTATGGTGATTGTTTTTGTCTTTGTGGATTTCAGGTATGGGTGACATAAATTATTTTTGTATGCAATGATGAAGTAGCGCTCAAACCCCAAATATGACAAAGACTTCGATAAAATATGAAATAGACTTCAATTATATTGCAATGACATACCATTAACCATAGCTAGGATAGTTGATTAGTACATAAGAGACATGCATGCCATGCATCCACTATAGCTGCAAAAACGTCAAACCTCAAGATAATTCGCCCATGCAAAGGAATACGCCCTCTCTTGGTAGTGATCCTCCGTAGTTGCATCATTGGTCTGAATAGTGAGCCGGAACTTCCCAGATAATATAATAGTGGTTTGAAGAGTATGGAGTGCACATGCAGAACTTCTGAGACTGTTTAGGACCCTAGCGAATTGATTCTCCAGAATAAGGGCCACCCTCTCTCCAACACGTTTTTGTTTGGATCTTCTCTAGTTGGGCAATAGATCTTCCCAAAATCACAAGGTACAGTAATAAGGCTCTTCCGAAGGGAATGGAAGAGACATGCAAGAGAAAAGATGACTTCCAGCTGTGCAACGAATTACTGCCCAATAAACACGTTCTCCTTATGCTGCTAGATCTTGGAAATATGAACTCTTGCAACTGGTTATGTTGCTGCTCCAATGATAGTGAAAATTTGTGAAGTGCAAGGATAGACCTGGATGATCTACCTCTGAAAGTGATTAGGGAAAATAGATTTTGTTGCCGAAAACACTTGCTAGTTGAAGACTCAAGCCCTCAACCCCAACTTGCTCGTCGGGCACTTAAAACCAATTCTCAAAGTGAATAATAACAATGGATGCCTTTTTGGTTTGACTTGTCTTCTTTTATAACATTAAGTTTTGCATGACTTAACTTTGCATGCATGCAACCTAATTGCTCAATGGCACATGCAAGATTAATAAAGGCTCGCATGCTTATTGATATTCGCTTTGATGACCTTCTTTATTCTACTGATGCCATAATAACACTGAAGTGATGTTCTTTTCTACTCGTGGTACTATTAGTCCTCAGTCAATTCCCTTTTTCACCGATACCTGCTTGAACCTATGGGAATTAAATAGGTTAATGAAACGACAAAATAGTTTCTTAAGGAAATAACCATCACAAATAAGCCAGATTACAATACTCCATGAATAATAAAATATATGATTGATAACATAAGAGATGATATTACAATGAGAATGCTACTTGTATAAATACCCATGTTGGGTTCCCTTTCGTAAAGAGGCATAACCTTTCATCAAGGTGTCTCTTCATTAAGTATTAGTTATTTGACTATTAATGTTTGTTTATTATATATTTGTTCATTACATTGCCTCTACCTTAGGATAGCTTTGTCCTCAAAGCATAATTATGGAAAACATTGTCCCTTCTTCTTGCTCGTAATGCTTTCTCGTGACATTGTGTGTTGGTAGTTGCGTCACTTGACAAAATGAGACAATACATTCTTTTAAACATTATGTCAAAATGTTGTTTCATTTGTGAAGTCGTCCATCCAATATTTAACTTTAATGGAATTGTGTGTTGATCAATCGTCTGGAATTGTCGGTTTGGTCTTTGCCCTTTGTAGGAATAATACTGGTAATTTTCCTCTTATCCTTGTCGTCGATAATAATGACTTTTTGTGATTTGGATAGCGATGCGATACTCGAGTTGCTTGTGAAGTGTTTCCAGGACCGTCAACTTTTGGTGCCTCTAACGATTTTTGTGATTGCTTTTCCGAACCATTTTTTGTTGATGCTTGTAGCGATGTGTCAATATGATTGTTCATCTGAATTTGAGCATTGACAAGCTTTGTATTGATTCCCTTCTCTGATGTTTGAATTTGAGCCTTTGATGACTTCTCTATTGTGCCAGACATCGTTTCTTTGTCGACAATTGATCCGTTGCAATCTAGCTTTTCTTGTAAAGATTTATTCTCTTGCTTAAGCTTCTTAACTTGTATAAGCATGTCCTGCTTAAGTTTCCTCAAGTGTAAGAATTCTTCCTTATAGTTTGACTTGACGACGTCATAATACATATTGATTGTCTTGATTGTTGTGCTTTCTTTCTTTTAAGCTTTTTAATTTCTCTAGCAGTTCTTGATTAACCTTTTTTAAGGAAGAGCTTTCTTCGTTCTTGCTTGATAATTGTTTTTGAAAATCTCGATTCTCCTCTTCTAACTTTTGATTGCATTGAAGTTTATCCTTTGCCTTACTGATTTGCAGAAGTAATTTCTATTATGAAAAACCAAGAAGAAGGGAAAAAAACAACACAAGGTTTATAAAAACCACATGTGGTTTTATAAACAAGTCATAGAATTAAAAAGTAGAAAAAGGAGAAGAAGAAAAAAATAAAAAAAAATAAAAAGACATTGTATTATGAAACCACACTCGTTTTTTTTTAATAAAAAACCATTACATTAATAGAAACGGGTTTTATGACAAGCGAAAAAACATTAAAATATAGAGTGAAGGATTAATTGTATTTAAAAAATATATATGATAAGGGTGAGTCCCAAGGCTTAATATTTCCTTCTTATAAAAATTAATCCCCAAGATTTGAACTTGGGTGGGAAGGGTAGCATTCCTTCTTCCCAACCACCCAATCTACACACAATCCATAAAGAAGTTTTAAGAAGAAAAGAAGTCAAAGTTAAAAGTAGTCAAAGGAAGACATATTATCGCCGAAAATGTTTAAATCAAAGGAAGAATCTTCGAAGATGTCAGAGCCAATTGAAGCCTTGTCAAAGAATTCAAACTCATAAGAATGATTATCTATCATCAAAGAAGTTAGAGACCATGGAAGTTGGTCTGAGACTACAAATAGAAAAATTTGAAACAAACTTAAGTCGTTATCGAAGAGACAATGAAGATTTACGCAACATGAATACAAAATCAGAAGTAATGATTAAACTACATAATATACAAGAAAGGTTCAAGGAACAAAATATTTTCGACCAGAAAAATCATATCGAAAAATTGTCTGCTCAAATCGAGGAATTAAAAGACGAAAGTGATTTCAATCAGAGATTAAAAAATCAAGATATAAAGAAAGAAATAAAAGATTATGAAGAAAAAATAATACGCTTGAACAAAATCGTTAACGACAAGGATGAAGAATTGACGTAGATACGAAAGAAATTAGAAGATCAAGAATCAAAAACTGACCAGTGTCGACAACAGATAAAAATTCTTCAACAACAAAATGACGACTCTAAAAAGGCACACAAGTTAGAAATCGCAAAAAGTAATAAAGCATTATCCAACAATTCCAAAGAAATTTTCAATTCGAAGAACTATAATAAGACATTAGTCACAAAAAATTAAGAAGTTGAAAAATAATCGGAAGGAAGAACACTCTACAGAAGACATTGAAGGAAAACTTCTGGACAAGCAGGAAAAAAAAATAGTTGCATTAGAAATCATAACGAATATCTCAAGGAACAATTTAAGAAGTTCGAAGATGACAGAAAGTCGCAAGTAGAATTGATTAAGAAGTTTCAAAATGACAACATGCAGTTAGAAAACAAGTTGGAAAAGATACAAAACGAAACATTAAAACCTCAAGGGATGAAAATACAACTTCTATCTCAAATCAATGCTCAAAAGACGATGCTCGTAAAAGAAAATGACATCGTGAAAATTCTCTATCGAAACCCCAATCATAAAAACCAATATCTTAAAAAAGGGGATATGTCGAAAGATAATGGTACTAATGTGATCAAAGCTCCTGACAACAAATCAGTAGGGAATCCCAATCGTCAGCAACAAATCAATTGGGATGGATTGATCCGTCAACATATCGAAAGTTATGCTCTACACTAAGAAGTTTGTATCGACATGTTTCGTCAGCTACGGTGTAACATCCCCGGTTTTGACCCCGATGCATTAAATATACATGATGTGTATATATATATTGTAAACAATCATGGTGTGGAGCTAAAGGCCAAAACCCCACCATCGATTTGGTTATGTTATGTTTCGGTGACTAGCACTGTTACCGATGGTATATCGGGATATGCGCCATACATATTAAATTGTGGCATCATGTAACTATGCATTTTAATTAAATAACCCCAACTAGCTATGTTCACTGCAACCAAATTGAAAAGGGCATGATTTCCTAAGGTTAAGGGGGAGGAAATGTTAAACCTTGAACCCAAGGGGGGGAAAGCCATGTGTCACCACCCTGTTTGATTTGCTCACCTTCCCTTGTCTCATCCAGCTACCACCTTAAATGTTCTGCTGATTAGTTGGGGCAGTTATTGCTGGCAGTGGAGTGTGGCAGGACTGCCAGTCCTTGCCCACACGCACACTCCACCAGGTTGACCCTCACGTTGGCAGGAAAACCACTACGCCCACGATCCCATTCTCTTGACGACTGCACTCTCTCCATCGCGGCCGGTTCATTTTCCTCACGCGGGCTGAGATAAAAGGGATTCACGATCCTTATGTGGGAATTGGTTCGTTGGTTCTCTTTCCTCTCACAGATTGCTGGTCTGAGAATAGGTTCTTCCTCCGATCTTTGCAGAGAGTCGCCACCCTTTTCATATTATCAGACTGTGAGGTGTTTTCCTCCCGTTCACACAGAGAGGCTGTGTTTTATCCCCTCCATTGTCGATTGTGTAAAGGTGCCGAGGCTTCAATATTGTCTTCCCACGATTGTTGTCTATGATTTCTTCACTGAACGTTGGTTGTGGTCTTGCTCACTTTATTTGTTGGGCTGCGTCTCCCTTTTTGCATTTTGGGCTGTTGTAGGTTGCTGAGGAATCGTTTTGGCCATGATAGGGCCAAGAACGATTCAAGGATTTGTCTTCCCTTGTTCAAGTTGTGAAGTGCTTGTTTGCTGCATGAACGCAGTGGTTGGTCTTCGGACTGCATGGGAGTGGTGATGAGGGCCTGAGTTGCTTGACAAACCTAGTGTGTCTAGGAACCACACAGACAGAGCTAGAGGGTTGGATTTCTTCTCCACAACCCCTGAATAGCACTGGAAGGGAAGTCAGGGCCTGAGGGACTGCGTAGCAGAGAAAGGACTGATTTCCTTGTGTTGGGTGTGTGTGGGTGTCCTAGAAATCAGGCTAGTTTTGGTGTAGGTGTCCTTAGCTCTTCAATGAGCTCACCAGCTTAGCATTTAGCTTTTCCCAACTCCTGAATGGCCTGATAAACCCAACTGTGTCGGCTTGGCTGATCCGTTGTTCACCTGATAAACCCAACTGTGTTGGCTTAACTGAATTGTGTATCCTTGTGGTGTTGTTATCCTTAAAGGTGTAAGCCTACTAGTTCCTTGTTACTTGGGGAATCATGCCCGGCTCGGGGATGGCAGCGTTGCTAAGAGATTAAAGAGCACGCGGGCCTATGGTTGGGTGGAACGTTGCAGCGACGTAGCTGGTTGCGGGACAACTCTCATAAGATAAGTATTCTTGACTAATCTGTTTTGCAATCATATTTACTGTTAATGAATTATGATGATAGACATGCTGAATGCTAGATTGTATATGAATGAATGTTGTTTGCTTCTACTATGTATATGAACAATGCATCGTAGTATGTTTAATGTTTTAAGTACCTTGCTTCAGCATTATATGTATGATCATGTTCATGGGGCTAGAAGCTCGTATGTTTTGGTGTTTAGTAGCATCCTCTTGCCCGGTCAGAGGGTGGGGGACGTTACAATATGGTATCAGAGCTACAGGTTGCAGCATGGGCCTGAATGGGCCATGAAAGATCAGTTAACAGAGGCAGGTTGCCTATTGCCTAGAAGATTAAAGAAAAATTTTGGAAAATTTTCTAAGTCGTGGAATCATCGACGATCAGCGAAGCTTAGACGACTAGATCGGCGATGATTAGTTGATCGCATCGCCGATGCTTAGTCGTATCGGTTGCCGATGACACGTCGGCGAAAAGAAGAGAAGGCTCGGCGATAATTAGTTGATTTCATCACCGACGACTAGACGATGGAATTGTCGATGCCGCAGAGGATAGTTGCTCCGACAGCCGAAGCGGCAAAAGTCAAAGCGGAACTTTTCCGAAAAGTTTCTAAGGAATGAGATCATCGACGATCTGAAAAGAATAGTGGTTGGGATCGCCGATGAATAGTTGTTGGGATCATCGAATGAAGCTGCCGAGGCTAGTGAAGTGGATCGGCGAACATTAGTTGAAAGAAGAGCTGATGCAAGGAAGAAAATTTCAAAAAATTTCTAAGTGTTCGTTGGCCATCGAAAAATGTTAGTGGTATTAGTCGTCGATGAACATCGAAAGGAGTTAGTGGTTCGTGCGGTCGCCGTTGCGGAAGTCTAGAGCACTAATCTTCCAACAGGTAGAGCCCCGACCACTGATGCTGCAGCGATAGTTGTTCTGACAGGCAATGCGGAGCGGCAGAAACTGAAGTGATAGGACCATCGACAATCGGCGAGGATTAAAGGATTGGATTGCCGATACCTAGTTGATGGCGTAGCCGCAACGTTAGAAAATAGATAGTGAAGGCACCGAAACGACGGCAAAGAATAGAAGACGTTTGAGCCGATGAAGCGATGGAAAGAAGGTTAAGGAAGAAAATTCGGAAAATTTTTCTAACTATGAGAATCGTCGGCCATCGGCGAAAAAAAGTCGATGCAGGAGCCGCAGTGTCGGCGGGAAATAGTTGATGAAACAGCCGACGGAGTGTCGCGGGAAGGAGAAAAAGAAAAATTTTCGCCGAGATTTTTCTGAGTGTTGAGGATATCAGCGATCGGTGCATGTTAGTGGATGAGTCCGCTGATGAGTCGGGAGAAATTAGTGACCTTGAGCACCGATGGAATTCGGAAAGTTTAGTCGATTGGGAGTCCGCCGTTGCGGCTGCCTAGAAGACTAACCGCCCGACGCCGCAGCCGTTAGTGCTTCCGATCGCCGATCGAAAAATTACAATTGCGGAAGCATAGAGGACTAACCGCCCGATGCACAGAGCAACCGACCGCTGATGTAGCGGATAGTTGGTTTCCTCGCTGATGTGGTAAGGCTTAATGGTCCTCATCGCCGAAAAAGTTCGGAGTGTTAGACCCCTACAGGCCCGACACAGCGGAGGAAAATAGACAAACAACCCGCCAATGAGCCACAGGGAAACTAGACGTTTTGATCGCCGAAACGCCGAAAAGTTAGTGGGGTAGAGACCCGATAGGAAGAAGGAAATTTTGGATTTTTCCCAGTAGATTTTTTTTTCTTCTCAACAAATTCCAACTGTTTTCAGCATATTTCAGCAGACTGTCAATGGATTACAGGGCTAAACAGGAAGAGAGAAAATTTTGTGTTTTAGCAAAATTGTTATTTTATGAATTTCCAGAAAAGGAAGGTAAGTAGTTCTGATTTATTTTGACGATATGCATCTAACAGTTTGCTACTAACACATTTGCTGAATTATAGACACCTCCAAGAGCAGTATTCCAGGTAGAACAGTGTGGTAAAGCAAGAGGTGGTTCAGTCATGAAAACCCATGATGGGTATGATGCTCGGGATTCCTACGAGCGTGCAAGAGATGCCATGGGAGAAAATGTCCGTAATGGAAATGATGACATAGAGTCTGATGGAAGGAGACTCCAAGAGACATCGTCAGATGTTGCAGCCACCATGAGAAGCTTGATTAAAGCCCAGGAAGAGCAGCATCAATTGAATGCTGCCATGTTGCAGAGTTTGACAGATTTGCAAAGAAAGATAGATTCTGGACGAGGTACAGCAAGACCAGAAGGCAATAAGAGCAGTACTAGGAGAAGGAGAAGGACTTCTAGTGGATCATCTGACTCTGAAGAATCCAGTGGAGATATAAGCTCATCTTCCCGTAAAAGGAAAAGAAGAAGACACCATAGGGATCGCTCTCAGGATGAATTTAAGAAGGCTAAACCTCCTACATTTGATGGAGAGGTAAAGACTGGACAAGAGGCTGAAGCTTGGCTTCTTGGGATAAAGAAGTACTTCCAAGTGCAGGATTATTCTGAAAACATGAAGGAAAGAGTTGCCATATTCAATCTAAATGGAAGAGCATCCATTTGGTGGGAACACTTCAAGCAAGTAAAAAGGATCAGTGAAAGGAGATTGAAGTGGAAACAGTTCAAAAAGTATTTTAAGCAGAAATACCTCTCTGACAGGTATTATGATGACAAGATTAAGGAGTTCCATGAGCTGAGATTGGGACAGCAAACCATGGATGAATATGCAAATAAGTTCTTGGAATTATTGAGGTATGTCCGGTACATCAGAGATGAAAAAGTGAAGGTCCAGCGGTTTCTGAGTGGATTGCCTCAGTCTTACAAAGACTGAATTGAGTTTTATGAACCGAGAACTCTTGAAGAAGCCATAAGGAAGGCTAAGTATTGCTATGAGCAAAGCAACAGTAAACCTGACTACCATAAGGCATGGAAGGACAAGAAGAATGAGAAGTTTGACCAAAGAAAAAAAGGTTTCAAACCTTCTAGGTTCAGGAATCAGCAGAAGCAGCCATCCCAAGCAGTGAGTAATCTAGTTGGAGTGACAGGTGGAAAGCCTAAAGATCCACATCAAAATAAAGGTCCACTCAAATGTTGGAAATGTGAAGGGCCTCACTTGCGCAGATATTGTCCACTCGAGAATGAAAGTGCAAGGCCAGCTTACAACATGCAGGAAGCAGAAACAGTGGGTCAAGTAGCAAGGGCAGTCCCTAGAATTTATGCAGCACTGGAGGACCGCCAGGCAAATCATCAGTCAGCTGTGGTTGAAGTTGCAGGTAAGATTGTTGAACAATCTGTTTCTATTTCGATTGACCCTGGTTCTACTCACAGTTACATTAATCCTAGAGTAGTGGAGAATTGTGCTTTTAAGAAGGTAAAGCATAGAAAATCTTGGTTAGTTCAGGTAGCCACTGGGACTAAGAGAAAGGTCAGTGAAGTAGTGGAGAAATGTCCATTGATCATGAATGGATTGATCACTTGTGTAGATCTGAATGTTCTACCGCTTGGTTCCTATAATGTTCTCATCGGAATGGATTGGTTAAAGGCTCACAGAGTGAAGCTTGACTGTTCCAATAAGACTTTCGAGTGCATGGATGAAGGAAACTTAGTAGTTATGAAAGGTATTCCAAAGGTAATTTCAGTAAGGCAGGTTTCAGCAATGCAGTTGAAGAAGTTCTGTAGGAAGGGTTGCCAGTTGTATGCAGCTCATATTCTGGAACCAACAGGAGATGAAACTCCTAGGTTGGAGGACTATCAGGTGCTACAGGAATTCAAGGATGTGTTTCCTCGTGAGATTCCAGGGCTTCCTCCAAAGAGGGACATTGATTTCACAATTGAACTTGTGCCAAGAGCAGCATTAGTGTCCAAGACACCCTACAGGATGAGTACACCGGAGATGCTAGAGTTGAAGATGCAACTGCAAGAGTTGTTGGAAAAGAAGTATATCCGGCCAAGTGTGTCTCCTTAGGGAGTATCGGTTCTGTTTGTAAAGAAGAAAGATGGTACACTCAGATTATGTATTGATTACAGACAGTTGAACAAAGTTACTGTGAAGAATAAATATCATTTGCCTAGGATTGATGACCTTTTTGATCAAATGAGAGGAGCAAAGGTATTTTCCAAGATTGACTTGAAATCTGGTTACCATCAGGTGAGAATCAAGGATGAAGACATTCATAAGACAGCCTTCAAGACAAGGTATGTACATTATGAGTTTGAAGTGGTACCATTTGGTCTCACAAATGCACCAGCTACATTTATGTGCCTTATGAACAGTGTCTTCCGCAGATATTTGGACAAGTTTGTTCTTGTTTTCCTTGATGACATTCTTGTTTATTCTAAGAATGAGGAAGAGCATGAAGAGCATTTGGGTCACATTATCTCAGAAGAGGGTATATCAATGGACCCTGAGAAGATTAAAGCCATTATGAATTGGCCTACTCCAAGAAATGTGACAGATGTAAGATCTTTTATGGGACTTGCAGGATACTACAGGAGATTCATTAAAGGATTCTCCAAAGTTGCACATACCATCACTTCTTTGCAAAGGAAGGGGATAAAGTTCGAATGGACATCAAGGTGTGAAGAAAGCTTCCAGCAGTTGAAGAATCTTCTCACCAGTGCACCAGTATTGAAGGTTGCAGATCTAGAGAAAGATTTTGTGGTATGTACCGGTGCATGCGGACAAGGGCTTGGAGGAGTCCTTATGCAGGACAACCACGTGATATGCTATGAGTCAAGAAAGCTGAAAGAGCATGAGAAGAACTATGCCACTCATGACCTAGAACTTGCAGCCATAGTACATGCTCTCAAGATGTGGAGGCATTACTTGATGGGTAGAAGATTTGAGCTCAGGACAGACCATTGTGGTCTGAAATATCTATTTGATCAGCCTACTCTGAATGCTAGGCAAGCAAAATGGCTGGAGTTTTTATGTGAGTTTGATTTTGAAATCAAACACATAAAGGGAAAAGAAAACAAGGTAGCTGATGCGCTCAACAAGAAGATGCAGGAAGTGCATGTGGCATCTCTTAGTATTTGCTAGTCGGACTTGAGGCAGCAGATTGTTAATCATGTTGCTGGGGATGAATTGTATGAGCAGGTAAAAGACAAATTGCAGCGGCAAAGTCTTGAGAAGAGGTATGAGGAATATAAATTGGAAGAAGATGGACTTCTTACTTATAAAGGCAGAATTTATATTCCAGATGTTGCAGGTTTGAGGAGAGTTGTTATGGATGAAATCCATCAAGCTCCGTATTCTGGTCACCCAGGATATCAGAAGACAATTGCTACAGTTAGAAAGCAATACTTTTGGCCAGGAATGAAAAAGGACATGGCTGAATACATTTCAAGGTGCATGAAATGTCAGCAGGTAAAGGTTGAGCATTAACATCCAGCAGGTTTGCTACAGCCTTTGCCAGTTCCAGAATGGAAATGGGAAGTTATTTCCATGGATTTTATTACAAGATTGCTGATGACTTGGAGACGACATGATTCCATCATCGTTGTGGTAGACAAGTTGACAAAGGCAGCACATTTTATACCGGTGAAGTCTACGCATAAGACTGATGACATTGCAAAGATCTTCCTGAAGGAGGTTTTCAAATTGCATGGATTGCCGAAAGCAATAGTCTCTGACCGAGATGTCAAGTTCACTTCCAATTTTTGGAAAGGGTTGTTTGCAGATTTGGGTATCAAGCTAAACTTCGGCACTGCATACCATCCTCAAGCAGATGGGCAGACAGAGAGAGTTAATTGAGTACTGGAAGATATGCTTCGCATGTATGTGATGGACAAACCAACCAAGTGGGAAGATTACTTACAATTGGTAGAGTTTGCTTATAACAATGGACAGCAGGCATCCTTGGGGATGAGTCCGTATGAGGCTTTGTATGGCAGAAGGTGTAGGACACCAGTGACTTGGGATAACCCAGTAAACGGGGTTGTGATTGGTTCAGAATCGCTCAAGGAAATGGAGTAAGAGGTTGTAAAGATCAGACAAAATCTGAAAGCAGCACAGGACAAGCAGAAAAGCTATACAGATAAGCATAGGGTGAACAAGGAGTTCAGCGTTGGGGATCATGTTTACCTTCGAGTGAGGGCAAGGAAGAGTTCCTTGAAGCTTGGAAGTTGTGCCAAGCTGTCACCAAGATATTGTGGGCCGTTTGAATAGGGCCAATTGCATATAGACTTGCATTGCCTGCTAGTACTAGAGCTCATAATCTTTTTCATGTTTCTTTGCTTAAGAAATATGTACATGATCCTAACCATGTGATAAATTGGGATGTGATTCAGGTGGAACCCCAAATCGAGCCAATGCGCATCCTCGACAGGAAGGTCACAATGCTCCGGAACCGAGCCATAGGGCAGGTAAAGGTGCAATGGGAGCACTACGGACCTGAAGAGGCTACATGGAAGCTGGAGGATGCCATGCGATTGGCACATCCATTTTTGTTCAATTCTATGGAACACCGAGGCGGTACCGGTGTAGCATTTTGTTCAATTTTGTAAAGCACTAAGGACAGTGCTATTGAAGGGGGAGGGGAATGTAACATCCCCGGTTTTGACCCCGATGCATTAAATATACATAATATATTTATATATATATATATATATATTGTAAACAATCATGGCGTGGAGCTAAAGGCCAAAACCCCACCATCAATTTGGTTATGTTATGTTTCGATGATTAGAATTGTTACCGATGGTATATCGGGATATGCGGCATACATATTAAATTGTGGCATCATGTAACTATGCATTTTAAATTCAATAACCCCAACCAGCTATGTTCACTGCAACCAAATTGAAAAGGGCATGATTTTCTAAGGTTAAGGGGGGGGAACTATTAAACCTTAAACCAATGGGGGGGAAATCTATGTGTCACCACCTTGTTTGATTTGCTCACCTTCCCTTGCCTCATCCAGCTACCACCTTAAATGTTTTGCTTATTAGTTGGGGCAGTTATTGCTGGCAGTGGAGTGTGGCAGGACTGCCAATCCTTGCCCACACGCACACTCCACCAGCCTGACCCTCACGCTGGCAGGAAAACCACTACGCCCACGATCCCATTCTCTTGACGACTGCACTCTCTCCATCGCGGCCGGTTCATTTTCCTCATGCAGGCTGAGATAAAAGGGATGCACGATCCTTGTGTGGGGGTTGGTTTGGTGGTTCTCTTTCCTCTCACGAATTGTTGGTCTGAGAATAAGTTCTTCCTCCGATCTTTGCAGAGAGTCGTCTCCCTTTTCATATTATCAGACTGTGAGGTGTTTTCCTCCCGTTCACGCAGAGAGGTTGTGTTTTATCCCCTCCATTGCCGACTGTGTAAAGGTGTCGAGGCTTCAATATTGTCTTCCCACGATTGCTGTCTGTGATTTCTTCACTAAACATTGGCTATGGTCTTGCTCACTTTATTTGTTGGGCTGCGTCTCCCTTTTTGCGTTTTGGGTTGCCGTAGGTTGTTGAGGAATCGTTTTGGCCACGATAGGGCCAAGAACGATTCAGGGATTTGTCTTCCCCTGTTCAAGCTGTGAAGTGCTTGTTTGCTGCATGAAAGCAATGGTTAGACTTCGGACTGCATGGGAGTGGTGATGAGGGCTTGAGTTGCTTGACAAACCTGGTGTGTCTGGGAACCACACAGACAGAGCTAGAGGGCTGGCTTTCTTCTCCACAACCCCTGAATAGCATTGGAAGGCAAGTCAGGGCTTGAGGGACTGCGTAGCAGAGAAAGGACTGATTTTCTTGTGTTGGGTGTCTGTGGGTGTCCTAGAAGTCAAGCTAGTTTTGGTGTAGGTGTCCTTAGCTCTTCAATGAGCTCACCAGCTTAGCATTTAGCCTTTCCCAGCTCCTGGATGGCCTGATAAACCCAACTGTGTCGGCTTGGCTGATCCGTTGTTCGCCTGATAAACCCAACTGTGTTGGCTTAGTTGAACTGTGTATCCTTGTGGTGTTGTTATCCTTGGCTATGTGTAAGCCTGCTAGTTCCTTGTTTCTTGGGGAATCATGCCCGGCTCGGGGGTGGCAGCGTTGCTGAGAGATTAAAGAGCACACGAGCCTATGGGTGGGTGGAACGTTGCAGCGACGTAGCTGGTTGCGGGACAATTCTCATAAGATAAGTATTCTTGACTAATCTGTTTTGCAATCGTATTTACCGTTAATGAATTATGATGATAGAGCTGCTGAATGCTGGATTGTATATGAATGAATGTTGTTTGTTTCCGCTATGTATATGAACAATGCATCGTAGTATGTTTACTGTTTTAAGTAGCTTGTATTGCCGCCTAAAACGCACTTGGACACGGGTAAGTCTCCCAATCGCTGTGTGTGTTCCCAAGGGCAACTTATGAGTTGAGAACCCACTGTCACCTTGGTTCTAAACTCCTCCGCTTAGACCACAACTCCTAAAGGCCAAGGGGGGTAGTCCCTACTTACTAAGTTCTTTTTTTGAAGAATGTTTTCTAGGAGTTGTAAATTGCAAAAAATGACAATCAGCGTGCAGTGATGCAAATATTTCAATGTCAAGCAAAACCCTTTAACAATCAACCAGTAATGTATGAAAGAGAGAAACAATCAAATAATCAAAATGACCAGTGCCGTCTCTACTCGGGCTATGGAGTCACAATAATCAACTTTAAATTATTTTCTAAAGCATCAACTCATTTACCTTAACAAATATACAAGAACATGATGACTTCCAATAAATGAGTAAGTTAAAATAAAGTGATTACAAAGTAGAGAAATGTAAATGATTATAACAATGTTATGCAAGTGGTCCCGTAAGTTTTAGTAAATTTTATGTCTCTCTTTAACTTAGGGAATTAAGGGGTTTATTGCAAAGAAATGAACTATTCTAGATGTCTACCACAAGAAACTATCTCCTTCGATTAGAGAGAGAATGTCGGGTGCTTAACATGGGAACACAAAGTTCCCACCTAGCTCCACGGGTCAAACTCGAAACTTGCTGGGTGCTCAACTAGAGGACACAAAGTGCCACGAAGCCCCCTACGGCCTCTACCCCACTAGCTCCATAGGTCAAACCTCTTTTTCTCCTTTCTAATGAAGATACTTATCTAGGTGCCTATTAAACTAGCCAACACAAATCTTTGCCCTTTCTCGTCACCCTAGATCGATCGAACAGACGAGGGGAGAGGATACGGGGCAAAAACGGGGCTTGTGGTAAATTTTATCCTTAAAGAAAAATAAACAAAACAAGCCAAGCGCGAAATCACAACAGAGGCAGGGCCTACTCGATTGTGAGGTGCGGGAAAAAGGAAATAAACAAATACTTTAAATAAAAATGCTAGCCAACGCGATATTGCAAGGATGGCAAAGCCAAATCACTTACAAGGTGCAGGCAAAAAATAAAGAATAAAATAAAAACAAAATGAAACTCTAACTAATCTAAAACCCACGCCAAATCAACAATTGCTTATGCAAAGGTGGACAAGCCCAATTTCTATTGCTAGCAATGGATGGCAAATAAATAAGACTTGATTAATCTAAAAATGCAAAGCAAGAAATCAAGTCTAAGAGACTCTCTTGGACTTGTTACAAAGGCTGAAATTTCAGCGTAAAGAAAGAGGTAAAAGGAGTGAGAAAAACCGTGTTTTTCCCTTTCTTAAGATGTCCTTGAAGTTCTTCCTTTCGGGTGGCCTTAAAACTCTTCTATGGCTGAAATTTGACAGAGTTTTTCTTTTTCTTTTGTCACTAACCTGCTAAAAACCAGCCAATAAAAAATGATAAAATGTGCCCAAAATCACTTTGGGGAAGTTAGTATGTTAGTGCAATATATATACAAAATTTATACAAAGTTGCCAAATGAATAATTTTGAAAGAACTTGAGTATATAAGAGTTAAAATCAGATTTAAAACACTCAACAAACTAAAATTTAAATTCAGAAATTTGTATGTAAAGAAAAAGAAAATTGGTCTTTTGTTCTTCAAGAAGTGAAGCAATGGGGCATCCAACCGAGGAATCACACTCTTCAATTCAAATAACCTGCAACTTATAAGATTTTCACTACACAACTACTAGAAGGTGGGAATCAGATAATGAGCAAAGAAATCATAAACTTCAAACTAGAAAATATATGAACTTCTTTACTACAAGAATGAAAACTCACAAAATTTATGGAATACAAATACCATAAATCTTACCAAAGCAAATTAGTATGCTTCCTTGGCCAACCAAACTTGTGTAGCTCCTTAAGCATGGAAGCAAATCATCAATGAGAACAATGCACAAAAGATTCCTCCAAAGATTTTGATTACCAAAGCCAAATGGCTGAAAATTACAATGGCCCAAGCAAGAGCATGAGCAAGAGAGTGGGTGTGAGTGTGTTTTTGTGTCACCTAAATGAGGAGGGGAAGCCTCCTTAAATAGGAAAAATGAAAGAGAGAGGCTCTTTGCATGCTAGACAAGTGTCATAACGGAGAGGGGGCCCAAGAGAGGGGGGGCGAATTTGCTCAAGGAGGGCAAAACCAAGGTTTGAGATCTCAAATATGGGGAGAGAAACTCCCAATTTAATGCTTCCAACCTTATTGTTATGTCAAATGGAGAATAAACCACCATAATGGGGCCCTGTCCATTGACTTTAGCTCACCCAACCAATCAAAGAGAGAAGGGGGCACCCCCTAGATTCGGCAACTCAAAACTTGTTATATGATTGCTTGGGGGCCCCCCTTTGGGTCTTAAATTTGTCTTAGGAACATAATATAAACATTAGAAGCTTTACTTGGCCACCCCAAGTGACTATAGTCACTTTTCCAAAATTTGGATCTCTAATTAAATGCCCAATTTCCTGATTTCCATGACTGACCTGGGAAAGGTGACCAAAACCATAGTAATACTTGTTTGAATGACTTCAAACTTGGTCGAAGGGTGTAGGGGTGCTCATGCCATTTGTCTTGAGTACCCATACCCCTATACAATAGTAAAAGTGACCAAGTAACCATTTTTTACATTACAACAAATTGTCCTAAGTGACAGTTTTTAATGACCAAAAACAATTAAAAAACCTATGCAAAACTTAATGAAATTCCGCAAGACTCTGAATAATGTCTAACATGGTAATATAAAACATTCCTAGGCCCCAATCACCCCATGGACTCGATCACTAGAACACCTTTCACCACTTTGGAGGTAATTTTAAAAACTCAAATAATTAAAATCTCTAAAAAGAAATTTTAATTATCCAAGTGAAAAAACACTCAATGAAAGGACTTCCCTAATGACTAAGTCTTAGGTGATCAAGTTACAAAAAACTAGACCTTCATGCTGACATATCCTTACAAAATCCCCCGTAGGAGGCAGAAATTTCATAGAGAGAAGAAGAGAAGAAGAGTTGCCTCACTTGATATAATCATTAAGTACTTCATTCTTATCTTCAAGGCACATCCAACATGTGCATGGTACATCGTTGTCCACCTAGTTGGTTTTGGTGGTCAACATTCTGGCTCCAACTGTGGGACGTGTGCTCGATTTGGTCTTCAGGCAAGGAGAGGATACGAGAACTCCAAGAATCTCTGATTCTTATAATCTGTAAAAACATCTCAACTTGACAAGAAAACCTTAGTAGCACAAGTTTTATGAAAAAATCCAATGAACCATAGGTTACTTAATTAGAAACTAAAAGAAACCTAAATACAAAAAATAAATGCAGAAAGTAAATGCTCACTTTAAGAAGCTTATTTTCCTATCCTAAGCAAAACAAAATAACATCTTAGGTAAACTCAAATATCCAATGCAACCACCTAAGCATTTTATCGACCTTAAAATTATTTGTCTTAGCATTGGGTACCAGCCAAAGCAAGAACACATTTATTAAGAAATGCAAACCTGCATGCTGATCCAGAATGGGCAGGCGAGATGGGAAATCGTAAGCATGGATAATGTGATCAAACTGCTTCCAAACTCACAGGTTTTCCCACAGCCTTCTTCTATCCAAGATTGGATAGGACTAATGTACACATTTGTCTGATGAGGCACATCGACTACTCCATCGCACTGTTCAACAAGGCTTATCGAATGATAATTCTCTGTATAGACCCCAAGCTGCGCCAAATCATAAGGAACATCTGTACGTGAATATGAAAGCTAAGGTTGTTCTTCCATTAATTGCACCCAATCTAGATCTTCATTGTACTCTTTCTCCAAGTCTTTATTACTGATATTTGTGTATGGTTCTGAATCACAAGGCTCTGAATAATCATATGGAAAATTTGAACATTCACCTTCCATACCAAGATCCCCCAAAGTCTCAAGATCCACACTATCAAAAAACTGCTCATGCCATATTTTGTTAACTTCCTTAATTTTGATTTCATCCTTTATATTTTCCGGGAAGCTAACAAAAATAACATGATCCTTTACACTATGTACATTGTCCACATTCTGAAAAAACACTGATTCATTTTGGCATGCCTCAACTATCTTTTCTTCTAAAAAATTCTGAAAATGGTCTAACACTTTACTGACTTGGGGAGAACTCACTGAAGCCTTGGGTGGCTTATCCTTTTTGGATGGAACCTTTACACTTTCTGCTACAGGAACTAATACCTTTACATTATTGATCCAACCCCATAAATCCATACTGAAATTATTACTTCAAAATACACTTTGTTTAGGGGTAAGTTCATGGTCACATGTTTCTTCTACTTTGTCCATATTTCTAGTCATGTAAACCATGTCCTTACTATCTTCTACTAATTCCAATAAATCATCATTATTGTCAAACAAACATTCATGACCCACCATATTAACCTGTTCCATTCTTTCTCTAGCTGCTAACTTTTCCTTTATAATCTGAAAGAAAATGGGACAAGTCCCTTCCTCATGTGAATCATCACAAGCCCTACAGTAAAGGATTACTGGATCATCAAACCAATTGTTTGCTTCCATAGGCTCTGGAGGTCTTTCTTGTTCTTGATAAGGGGGTCCTTTAGGGAGACCCTTTTGCCATCTATCATTTGGCTTATGATTATTACCTTTCTCTTTTTCCATGGCAACTATCTTATTATGCATAGCTAATAATTGATTAATATAGACTTCTTCCATTTGCTTAATCAATCGAGCGAACTCTTTGATAGAGTCACCTTGGGGTTCTTGGTTTTCAACTTTCTTAACTTTATCTGACTTTGGAGGACTACCCTTTGAAAACCCAAGAACATTTGATTTCCCCGAAGCTTGCATATTCTTATCTATTCTAATAGCATTGTCTTGTGCCTCCCTAACATTTGTAGGCTCTTTATCCCTTAGCTGGTATCTCATTTCCTCTTCAAAAGCTTGAATGTAGAAAATTAAGATGCCTTTTCAGGAGGCTTAATATCTTGAGGGAGACTCTTAACCAATTCATTAAATCCTCTGTTAAATGCTTCCACTGTTTCATTATCTTCCTTGTGGCTAGAGTGCAAGGCAGTTAACAAGGAATGGTGATCCCTCTCATCTCCCCATTTATCATTAAAAGCTTCAATGATTCCCTTAAGGTCTTTAAACTTGTTATCACCGTGTTCCATAAACCAATCAATCGCCTCTTCCTCTAAGGACAAAACAAAGAGTTTCATCTTCACATCCTCATGGTTGTGTGCCATACACCATCTTGCAATACATAAATTGAAATTTCTAACGTGGGATTTAGCACTTCTAACATTGTCTCCTTGAAAAGAAGCCAACTTATCTATAGCTTTTTCTGGAGCTTCATGAGGGTAACCAACAATTTTAGAGAAATCACATGGTCTATAATAATTATTCATTGTTTAGGTTGGTTTACTTGGATAAACAACAAAGGGATATTAGAAACTGGCTTCTTCTCCAAGACTTGTAAAGATTCTACAAGGAGCAAGTTTGTTTAACTTCCTCTAAAAGCCTTTTCAAGCTCTAAGAGGGAGCTAAGCAAACCAAAGGGCTCCAGGTAGAATACCTTACTGTATATTTTGAAGTGGAGTCGCCACTTGGAGAACAAGTAAACTTCTAATATGGGTAAAAGAAAAAAAAATTAAGGTTATTTCAAAATTTTTATTAACACTTGAAGAATTAAACTGAGGAATTAAAGAATTAAATCTAAAATTATTTAACCAATGTCAAGACCAAGGACAAAAAGACTTCTCCCTGACAACGGCGCCAAAAATGATGCCGCCTAAAACACACTTGGACACAGGTAAGTCTCCCAACCGCTGTGTGTTCCCAAGGGCAACTTATGAGTTGAGAACCCACTGTCACCTCGGTTCTAAACTCCTCCGTTTAGACCACAACTCCTAAAGGCCAAGGGGGGTAGTCCCTACTTACTAAGTTCTTTTTTTGAAGAATGTTTTCTAGGAGTTGTAAATTACAAAAAATGACAATCAGCGTGCAGTGATGCAAATATTTCAATGTCAAGCAAAACCGTTTAACAATCAACTAGCAATGTATGAAAGAGAGAAACAATCAAATAATCAAAATGACCAATGCCGTCTCTACTCGGGCTATGGAGTCACAATAATCAACTTCAAATAATTTTCTAAAGCATCAACTCATTTACCTTAACAAATATACAAGAACATGATGACTTCCAATAAATGAGTAAGTTAAAATAAAGTGATTACAAAGTAGAGAAATGTAAATGATTGTAACAATGTTATGCAAGTGAACCTGTAAGTTTTAGTAAATTTTATGTCTCTCTTTGACTTAGGGAATTAAGGTGTTTGTTGCAAAGAAATGAACTATTCTAGATGTCTACCCCAAGAAACTATCTCCTTCGATTAGAGAGAGAATGTCGGGTGCTCAACATTGGAACACAAGGTTCCCACCTAGCTCCACGGGTCAAACTCGAAACTTGTTAGGTGCTCAACTAGAGGACACAAAGTGCCACGAAGCCCCCTACAGCCTCTACCCCACTAGCTCCACAGGTCAAACCTCTTTTTCTCCTTGCTAATGAAGATACTTATCTGGGTGCCTATTAAACTAGCCAACACAAATCTTTGCCCTTTCTCATCACCCTAGATCAGTCGAACCGGCGGGGGGAGAGGATACGGGGCAAAAACGGGGCTTGTGGTAAATTTTATCCTTAAAGAAAAAATAAACAAAAAAAGCCAAGCGCGATATCACAACGAAGGCAAAGCCTACTCGATTGTGAGGTGCGGGCAAAAGGAAATAAACAAATACTTTAAATAAAAATGCTAGCCAACGCGATATTGCAAGGATGGCAAAGCCAAATCACTTACAAAGTGCGGGCAAAAAATAAAGAATAAAATAAAAACAAAATGAAACTCTAACTAATCTAAAACCCGCGCCAATCAACAATTGCTTATGCAAAGGTGGGCAAGCCCAACTTCTATTGCTAGCAATGGATGGCAAATAAATGAGACATGATTAATCTGAAAATGCAAAGCAAGAAATCAAGTCCAAGAGACTCTCTTGGACTTGTTACAAAGGCTGAAATTTTAGCATAAAGAAAGAGGTAAAAGGAGTGAAAAAAACCTTGTTTTTTTCCCTTTCTTAAAATGTCCTTGAAGTTCTTCCTTTGGGGTGGCCTTAAAACTCTTCTATGGCTGAAATTTGACAGAGTTTTTCTTTTTCTTTTGTCACTAACCTGCTAAAAACCAGCCAATAGAAAATGATAAAATGTGCCCAAAATCACTTTGGGGAAGTTAGTATGTTAGTGCAATATATAGACAAAATTTATACAAAGTTGCCAGATGAATAATTTTGAAAAAACTTGAAT
>LPNX010937198.1:1272504-1289604 GCA_001517045.1 Pseudotsuga menziesii | reverse complement strand
GTGGGTGTGAGTGTGTTTTTGTGTCACCTAAATGAGGAGGGGAAGCCTCCTTAAATAGGAAAAATGAAAGAGAGAGGCTCTTTGCATGCTAGACAAGTGTCATAAGGGAGAGAGGGGGCCCAAGAGAGGGGGGGCGAATTTGCTCAAAGAGAGCAAAACCAAGGTTTGAGATCTCAAATATGGGGAGAGAAAACCCCGATTTAATGCTTCCAACCTTATTGTTATGTCAAATGGGAAAGAAACCACCATAGTGGGGCCTTTTCCGTTGACTTTAGCTCACCCAACCAATCAAAGAGAGAAGGGGGCACCCCCTAGATTCGACAACTCAAAACTTGTTATATGCTTGCTTGGGGCCCCCCTTTGGGTCTTAAATTTGTCTTAGGAACATGATATAAACATTAGAACCTTTACTTGGCCACCCCAAGTGACTATAGTCACTTTTCCAAAATTTGGATCTCTAATTAAATGTCAATTTCCTGATTTCCATGACTGACCTGTGCAAAGGTGACCAAAACCATAGTAATACTTGTTCGAATGACTTCAAACTTGGTCGAAGGGTGTAGGGGTGCTCATGCCATTTGTCTTGAGTACCCCCCTATACAACAGTAAAAGGGACCAAGTAACCCTTTTTTACATTACAACAAATTGTCTTGAGTGACAATTTTGAATGACTAAAAATAAATAAAAACCTATGCAAAACTTAATGAAATTCCGCAAGACTCTGGATAATGTCTAGCATGGTAATATAAAACATTCCTAGGCCCCAATCACCCCATGGACTCGATCACTAGAACACCTTTCACCACTTTGGAGGTAATTTTAAAAACTCAAATAATTAAAATCTCTAAAAAGAAATTTTAATTATTCAAATGAAAAAACACTCAATGAAAGGACTTCCCTAATGACTAAGTCTTAGGTGATCAAGTTACAAAAAACTACACCTTCGGATCATTGTTTTGGTCATAGACCTAAGTAACTCATCAGAGAAACTCTGAATGTATTAAAATGGCAGGACGCCGGATGAGAAATGAAGCTCTGCTATTGAAGGTGGTCAACAACCAGTTCAGACAAGGTTTGAAAATATGGCCAAAGGCCATATCAGACTTAGCTCTGATACCACCGAAACGACAAAATCGTTTCTTAAGGAAATAACCAGCACAACTAAGCCAGGTTACAATACTCAATGAATAATAAAATATATGATTGATAAGATAAGAGATGATATTACAATGAGAATGCTACGTGTATAAATTCCCATGCTGGGTGCCCTTTCATAAAGAGGCATAACCTTTTATCAAGGTGTCTCTTCATTAAGTGTTAGTTATTTGATTATTAATGTTTATTTATTATATATTTTGTTCATTACAATTAACGGGTGTTTTTGGGTGCTTAATTGGAAGAGCACTTTACAATCCTCCCCGCCTGAAATTGCTTGTCTTCAAACAACTGTAAATCAGGATGTTGCAATATCCATTCTCGTTTCCATGTGGCATCTTCAATAGGTAATTCTTTCCATTGTACTAGATACTTACAGATTACCCTATTTCTGATCTTTCTTTCTCGAACCTGTAGGATTTTTTTTGGAATTAGCACTAGAAACCCCTCATCATCTAACAAATGTTGAATTTTCAGCATTCGCATAAACTTTAAAAATTTGCAGATAAACATAAATAGATCAGCAGTGCAGTAAAAACATATTCATCACATCAGCACACATGGACACAATATTTTTCACTGGGGAAACCTTCAAAGGACAAAAACCCCAAAAGCATTAATAGCTCATCTCGTAAATGAGATGGCTTAAGAAATTCTTTAAAAAGTTCCTCAAATCCAGATCTGGATTTTGACCACAGTAACTATAAAATTCATCAGTAAAAATCAGACTGATAATTTTACCCACAACTTCCAAAATTACAGAAAATTACCAATTTAGGGCTTTCTCAGAAAAACTGAGATTTTCTCTCTCCTGCCTGAAAATATCAGACTGCTGAAAACTGCCTGAAAATATCAGACTGCTGAAAACTGCCCCAAAATATCAGACTGTCTGAAAACTGCCCAAAAATAGCAGAGTGCTGAAAACTGCCCAAAAATATCAGCCTGCTGAAAACTGACCGAAAATATGAGACTATCTGAAAACTGCCCGAAAATATCAGACTGCTGAAAACTGCCAAAAAAATGGAATGCTGAAGATAGCTGTGCAAAAATGCTAAAGATGGACTTTGCTGATAAAACCCTAGTTGAGGGTTTAAACATAAGATAGTCTTCTTCACCTGTGAGAGCAAAAGTGTGTGTGAAAAAATGAGAAGGCTTGATCTTCTTTTATAGCCTTTGTTCACCTGTAAGTAGACAAGATTAGGAAAAATAAAAATAATAATATTTTTATTCTTTTCCTAATTTCACTTTCACTTTTACCAAAAAGGTACTATTATTTTTTCCTTTGACTTTTATAAGAAGTCCTTCTTTAATTTTGTTTTCCACATGTGGTCCTTTTAAGTGGATAAGATTAGGAAATATAAAAATAATAATATTTTTATTCTTTTCCTAATTTCACATTCACTTTTACCAAAAAGGTACTTTTTATTTTTTTCTTTTACTTTTGACTTTGGCCTTTTACCAAATGCCCCTGTGGTACTTTTTTATTTCAAAAGTACATCACCATAAACCAAGAGAGTTATTAATGCTTTTATCTCACACACTGTGTGACACCTAGATCTGGTACTAGGGTAACTTAACCAAGGGTAGCTAATCCTTGGAGAAGCACACCAAGCCCATAGATCAAAGGTCAAAGTGCCACACACATGCCTAGACCCAGTCTAGGGTTTACATAGTCTTCATTCTCCCAGAGAATGGCTACTCAGAACTAAGCTGAGTCTACCAGTCGCAGACTGGTCTACATTGTGGTCCCGGACCAGATGTCTACTCAACACAAGGTTGAGTCTATCCAGGGCAGATCTAGGTTTATATCATGGTCCCAGACCAGATATCTACCATTCAACAGAATCGTCACTCAACACTGGGTTGAGTCTTCACCGTGGTCCCGGACCAAGTGATCCAATTCTTCGAAGAGAAGGGCTCTTGATGCTGCTCAAAAAATCAACAACAAAGGTAGCGCAGTAGATGGAGTGATCTGTTGCCCCATTGTTTTCTTAAGACCTAATACATGGAATACATTGTGGATTTTACTTTCTTCGGGAATCTCAAGCTCGTAAGCCACCTCTCCAACCTTTCTGATTATTTTATAAGGACCATAAAAGTGAGGCTTCAGTTTATCTGCCCCCTTTTTCTTGAGTGAGGATTGTCTGTAAGGCTATAACCCTAGGTACACCAAGTCACCTACCTCAAAACTGCGCTCAATCTTGTGCCTTTCTACATACAAATTTTGTTGGTTTTGTGCTGTCTATAGATTTTCTTTAAGAATTTTGAGAATATCCTGGCTATCCTGGATCCAAACTTTTGCTTTAGGCGCTATGCTATCTCAAAGCCGAAGTCTGCAAAATTTAATGCCTTGTATCCATACAGTGCTTTAAAAGGAGTCATCCCGATAGACATATGGTGTGTAGCATTATAGCAGTATTATCCAAGATGTAACCATTTGATCCATGTCCTTTGCTACCCTGCTACATAATTCCTCAAATATCCCTCGATCCATTTGTTGACTATCTTTGTCTTTCCATCACTCTGAGGGTGATAGCTCATGCTAGTGTCTAGTTCTGTCCCCACCAACCTAAAAAAGCTCCTGCCAGAATGCACTAGTGAACTTGTTGTCTGTCACTAACTATGGTTTTTGGCAGTCAATGCACTCTAAATACTTCTTTGAAAAATAACTCTGCCACCTGTGATGCTGAGTAGTCTGATGAAATGGCGAAGAAATGGGCGAACTTAGTCGATTTGTCCATCACTACATATAAGCAATCTCGTCCTTGTACCTTGGGCAATCCTGTAATGAAATCCATCAAGATGCTCTCCCACTTTTGCTCAGGTATGGGTAACGGATGAAGTAGTATTGCTGGATGAGTGTGTTCTATCTTATTCCATTGGCAAGTACTGCACTCCCTGACATGTTGCATTATGTAATGTCCTGTTCCAACTAAACTACCCTGAGACACTCGTTAACCTATCTTATTCCCATAGGTTCGAGCGGGTCTTAAAGAAAGGGGAATAACCGAGAACTGATAACACTAAGAGCATAAAGGTACATCAATTTAGTATTATTAAGTCACCAGTGTAGTAAGAAGGCCATTAGAGTTCATATCCTAAAGCATGCGGAGCATGAAGGCCTTATTTATTCAGTGTTAAAGTCAACATGAAATTAGAATTGTATGCATGCAAAAGTGAAGGAAAAGCCCTAAAAGTGACATGCAAACCCTAAAAGCATATGATCATCTATTTAAGAAGGGTCATTGGACTAAAGAAGATATCTACTATTACTATTGTTGATTTTGAGTTTTTGAGCAACAACACAGCGTGCAGCCGCAGCAGTTGGGGTTGAAGACAATGTCTTAAGCTAACGAGGGTTCGGCAATGAAATATCTGCCCTAGTCTCTTTCAGGATAGACCATCCAGGTTTATCAACAGCATCCATCGTATTTATCCATATCCAACAATTCAGTATCTATCCGGAGATTGTTTGCAGGTTCATTAGTGCAGCTGGGGGGGATTTAGCTAGAAAACCCCAAAGCATTCGCTAGGTCTCTGAATCCCAATTTTCCCTCTGTATCTTGGGATCATCTTCATCAACAGGGTCGCTCTATTGCCTTAAGTGACTGTCAGCTTTTGATTTGCTCATCTAGAGCATCTACCAGCAGATCTATACAGTTGGGGGGCGTGAGCAATAGAACAAGAGATCAATTCGCTAGCTAGGTCAGAGGAGTCCAAACTCATGCATGCTTCGGTCATTCTCTCCGTTGGGGGTAGACTCACATCTCAGCAAAGTTCCAGCTTCATCTGACACTCCTTCCATCAAAAACGTCACATTCAGTGTAGAAGAGGGTTTCCTTGCTGTTGGGCGTCACACTGGAGAAAGGAGCACCGTTAGCCAACTTATCTGTAACTTTATGCATGCAGCTATCTCTGGAGTATTATCAGTCGGGTTATCAGTGGTAAGTGTTAAATTCCTTTCTGCAAACCCTAGCCCTAATTCAGTTATATTTTAGGGTATTTTTGCATGGCAATTTTGCATGAACGATTATTTCGTATTTTTGCACAAGATTGAGTGTACGAGTCAGCATTATACACAATATCAATAGAATATCAATGTTTGGGATATTACACATTACGTCCTCCTTAAGGCCCTTCCTATTGATGAAATTGTCAATGATGCCAACATGTACTTGCAGTGGCCCCATCAAGTCCCACATGTAGTGCACAAGTATATATGATCCCAGTACTCTCTCACCCAGTTCCTTGGAACCCTTACAGAGATGGTTTGTGCCTTGGAGCACCTTGTACCTTGTTGACAAGGTCCCTGTACCCACAAGGTTGGATCTTGGAGCCACCATCTTGTTAATGATGTTGAAGACTGTGGAGATGGTGTTGAAGCCCTAGTAGATGATGAAGAAGCCCTAGATGGGTTGGAGAAGCATTAACGACCCATTATGTGGTCATTCATGCCTTGATGATGTCATGGTACCCTAGGTGAAGGCTTGGCAACCCCACAAGAGGTGGCATGTTGGACCTTGACCCTTGGAGGTCCTCTTGTGTGGTTGAGGTGGTTGAAGAAGCCTTGAAGAAGCCCTTGGACCCGCATTTGATGGCTTAATGGTCCTTGTCCCCTTAAAGGTGATGATGTGGTCATTGATGACTTGATGAAGACTTGAAACCCTTGATGAAGACCTTGACCCCTTGCAAAGGTCATGAAGCCCATTGCTTGCACTTGATGTGGTTAGATGGCATGATGAAGGCACCCACACACATATGATGGCGCTTAGACACTTGGACACACTTATTTGCACTTGATGATGATCCTTGTACCCTTGAAGGAGGGGTGAAGATGTTGTGAGTGGGGACATGACACTTAATGACTTACAAACCCTAGGACATGATGACCATTGAAGATGTTGGTACCCATATACATTGTGGTATGAAGGCACTTGGATACACTTGATGGCTTGATGTAGGAGTTGACGATGGTCCATGTTACCATTTGATGACGAGTTTGAAGCCCATGATGCTCTTGCACATGGCATAACCTTGGAATCCCTAATGGCTTAATGACACCCTTGCTTTAAGGGTTTATGTGACAATGAAAATACAAAATGACAAAAACTTGTGTTGACTAATTTGTGGACAAACGTATGATGACCATTGAAATGGTAAGGTTGACTATTAAAGGGTGTTGGATTATTAATATAAAATAATAAAAATACATTTTACCCTTGACCTTAAAGTCTGCCCTGTTTCAAAGATGTGGACAACATCAATGTGTATAAAACACAAGCATGTCAACACTCAAATAAAATTCAACGAAGGTGCAAGTGAAGGAGCTCATAGCTGTGGTGGACTGAGGCAAACCAACTGAGGAAATTTGGAGGTCTGTGACTGGAAAATTCGAGAAGCAGCAGCAGCAGCAGTCAAATTGCAGACCCAAATTTACAGAGAGAAAGAAGATTTTTTTTTACTTTTTACAAACATTTCCACAATTCAATCTTTGTAGCAACAGTCAAGTGTTGGATGCCTTTTCTACACTTGCAACAGTATTTTTGTGTATTTTTTATGTTTCCCTAAAACACACAGTTTACAACAGTCCATTTTTGGGGGGGGGGCTTGCTTGGGGTCAAAATACAGCAAAACAGTCCCGAATTTGCAGCAGCTTGTTGACTGTGTATTCAGTGGCAGCCACAGAGAATTCTTAGAGTCTACTACAGTACAAACAGTCCACCGAAATTTGATGACAGACCTAGCACATTTGCACAGTCCAAACTTGTGCTCTATCAGTCCCAAATTTGATACAAACAGTCCCAGCACATACATCCACAGTCAAGGTATGAAGTTACATGTTGTACACAGTAATGTTTGAAGATTGGAATCCCATAATGATGATGTATACTAAATGTTGAAGATGCATACACAATGATGCATACTTGTTATGATGATAATGCATGCTTCCCTAAACACTATGATGAACATGCATGATGATGCTTTCATACGTAAATAGTGATGAATATACATGAATGTACAGTCAAGTGTGTGAATAGTAATGCATACAGTGGTGAAGAGTATTGTTATCACATATACATTCTGCAGCTGGGCTACCATGATGCAACATACAGATTTGTCTCTATTTCTATTTTGGGCTATTTTACATGGAGTATTAGCATGGATCTTAACAACTTCGGTTTTTCCAGAGCCTTGTTCATCGGATTTTCCTTGCAAGGACTGAGATTCAGGGGTCCATTAAAATGCTTTTAGTGATGATATAGTTCATTGTAGCAGACCAGTAGATCAGAGTTGGTACATATAGTTATAGAGGGGCTTATCAGTTGGAGACAGGTATATTTGGTGAGATCAGGTATACACTTGCTTGGTTTGATTTTTGCTCTATGATGTATGTCAAACACCTATGCTTATCATGTTAGGATGATTATGGTGACCTATGCCTATATCTATTGTGTTTTAACCTGTGTTATGATTAATTGAGGGATTTGATGTGAAGATTGTTGCTCATGCCATGCTTGTACAAATTGTAAACCCTGGTGCTAGGGTGGTTCCATGTCATTTGTCCCCATCCATCCAGTTCATCCACCTTCAATTTTATCCCATGACTTACACTGATTGAGACTTGTGAGATTGAAGATCATTTTCCCCATTGTGACCCCTATGTATGATAGACTCCATGTTGTTTTGTGTCTCTGGCTATGAAGTATGTGGCTTGGCCAGTATGGCTGGCTTCACAGGGTAGTTCTCCTTTAGTCCTCAAAACAAGCGCTCCACCATAACAGTGTTACTAAACACTAAAGCATCGGAACGCATAAAAGCTATATCTAAAGGATGCAAAAGTTAAATGTTTAAAAAGTAGTCAATGGCCAAGAGTTTGAGTACTCATTCCTTGTATGGTGTAAGGCTCAATCCGCCCTCCATAGGGGCGGCAAGGAGAGGCAAACCCGTCGGGGCTATAGACTGCTCGCTGGCAGTGGGTCTAAGCCTTAGTTATTTACTGGAGCCCAGAAGGCTTTCCAGGGCACCTGCTCTTGTAGGCTAGCTATTATCTTGTGAAATGTAAAGTGTATTGAAAAGGTTAATGGTCAAAGGATAAACACTCACTCTTTGTGCAGTGCTCGGCTCATCGGTCCCCATAGGACCACAGGGTGAGACTAGCCTGCAAACGCTGGGTCTTTGTCAATAATAGAGCCCATAAGGCTTCCAGGGCACCTTCCTTTGAAGGTTGACCTGTATTGCAAATAAAGTGCAAACGAAAACTTGCTAAAGTCTAAGGGAAACATATCCAAGTACTTTATCCATCTGTGAGACACCTCCATTCCCTATAGCTATCTGTCATACATATGTCACCTCGGTAGAGTGTAGTATGGATCATTCGGATAGATCAGTGAGTTAAAACCGGTTAAAAGTCATTTCCCTTTGTCTAAAACTTGTTTTTCCATCCTCACCCATCTATAGCACATTGTTTACCCTTTGTAAGTATGGCATGAACAAGCAGACTTTCAGAAAATTCCAAGATTGCCCAAAAGCACAGGTACATCTTATTATTATTATTATTATTATTAGTCACCATGATTATGAATAACTGATTCAAGTTTGGTTTTGATATACACCATTGGAGCATTTCTTACCTTGGATGGTTGCAGGATTATATTGATATAGTATCTCACCTTGATATTGGGTACTTTGACCTGGTCAACCAAGTTGACCAAGTCAATCATGGTTCCCAAGGCAGTGACTCAAAAATACAACATGGTCTATATTTGTTCCAGACATGCCCAAGACCAATACTACGGTTTCAGGTTTGAGAGTTTAGCCCCGGTTCTCCAGAAAAGTGATTATTATCACTTAATTGTTGGCCAAATGATCAAATTTTATTCCAGACGGCAGTATGATTGGTTCTCCTAAAGCAGAGCAGTGTTCTGAGGGGTATGAGTAGTCACTTATACCATTCTTTTGTCTCCATATAATCCAGAGTAGTAAGTTTGCCCCAGTTTGCACCATGGACACCCTGGACAAAGTTATGATGGATTTATCAGTTTCCAGAGATTGTACCAGCAAAAATGAACTAGAAAAATCACTTAAAAATCGATTTAGCCTCCTAGGTCAACGAAATGGCTTAGAATTTTGACAGATGATGTATCTCAGCATCCCGAACAATCCTTCAGCAGTTTTCAGTCAGCAAATGTCCAGATTATTTTATTATGGCTTAGCCAGCAAGGAAAGCCCCGCAAGGGGCGCCCCCTCTCATGGCTAATGATATTTCACTGTTATATTATATGGTTTGAAGTTGTAAAAGGGGCCTAGGATGAATTAAGCCCCTAGTGACACCCTCCTATGTACTATCATGTCACAACTTATGTTATATTGTGACTTTGACTTAGGATAAGCGTCCTTGAGCAAGGTGTGCCCCCTCTTTGACTTAGTCATTTGATCCATGTGATGATTTATGTATTGTTGATCTCCACCGTTGATGATGTTCTAATCTCAACCATTGGATGAAAAAGAAAGTTAGGGTTTATGTCTCTCTAAAACTATTTAAGAGAGGCGACCCCCCCATTGTAATTCATGAGCTTTGGAACCGGAATTTTAATAAAGAGATTTTTAACTAGGATTATTCTTCTATGTATCTTGTGGATGGTTTGATGATCTGATGATTGGCATTGCTACTCTTCTATGTTGAGCTTTATTCAAGATACATCTTGAATTTTTTCTTTACCCATCTCATCTACAGGAAAGGGAGGCGCACTAGGAGGGAGAGGGCGTTTTTGTGGAGCAACTCACCTTCGTCTCTGCTCCTGGACGTTCGGATCAAGGTGTATCTTGTTCTTTATGAACTTTTATTCCCTTTCTTTTTCGTATTCTGCAGATCTCGTTCGTTTGTCTGATTAATTGATTTTTCTGTGATCTGGCAGGTTGAAGGAGGCGCTAAGGTGACTGGTTGTGGCACGATAACAACAAGATCTTCTTCGAAAAGGTTCATTTCGATGGGAAAGTAGCATTCTTCATCATTTCTCAATTCATACACAAGATCCAAGTATGTCTCGCAAATAAATTTCTCTTCCTTTATTTTCTTTATCTGCATTACTCATCATTCTGTTATATTAAAACCCTCATTTTGTTAATCTATAGGTTCTAGTTTGCAGGTAGCTATAAAACTTAAAACACACTTCGGATTTAACATAAACCCCTAAGTTTAAAGTTTCATCACAATCGAACTCCATTTTCCCATCCAAAGCACTGGACTGCTACTTAGAGAAAAACGCCCCTCTTGGGGGAAGTGGGTATTTCACAAACCGCAAATTGGGTATTGTTGGTTTCAGATTTTTTCGCTTAATCTTACACCCAGCAATCACTTTGAGTATCCAACTTCACTAAATTTCATTGTTTTGCCTTAGATCCCAATTTTCTGCTTAAAACCCTGGGGCAAAATTGGGGCTTTTCACCTGGATGCTCGAAATCTCTTGGTGATCGTTCTAAACTCTACTTAATCATCCCACTAAGAGATTCTACCAAGTTTCCCTTGGCTATCTGTTCATTTTCCTTGTTTTAGGGTTTCTTGGTCATAGGGATGCCCCCTGGGCTCTGTGTTTTCACTGGGTCTAAAGTGTCAGTATCCTCGACTGGTGTGACATCCGAGCTCTTTCAGATGTCTTGGATATCGTAGGTCACGACTTTGGTTGCCTTTCCTCTACCATCCTGAATAGGATCACCTCGCGAGGCAACTACAAGATTTGTGATAACAAGTACAGTAGTCTATATATAGTGAAGTATGAACAGTATACAGTAAGGTATTCAGTATGTGGAGAATGCAGTGGCATGAATGTGTGAAGATGAACAATGTTAAGATCGGTATACCCTAGCCTGTACACAATAGCATATACAGTGTGTGTATGTATAGTATACAATGAAGTATATTGTAGTGTATGTACATAGATAAGATAAGATAATTTTATTAATGTCCACTAATGACCACAAAGTAGGTCAACGGGACTGTCGGTTACAATGATAGGTTATGCATGTGGGAGGATCAAACGATCTCCCTTAAAGAAAAAGGAAATACAATATAAATATAAACAATGAAGCAAAAGTAAAGATAATCAAGTCGAGCTAGGCTGAAGCATGGAAGAGTTCCTGCTCCGATACCAATCATGTAGTCCTGCACAGGGGCGAAGGAGCTCAAGTGGACAAGATCCAGGAGCCGAAAAGACCCAGGAAGGTCTATACTCCTAACATCCAAGGCTGAACGAAGAAAACTGAGAGAACTGTAAAAGTGTCTGTTGTCCTGAGTCAAATCCGATAGGCGCAGGTCACCCTCTAGGATGCTGTCGGTGGGATCTGGATGGGCCTGGACGTCTCCTAGAGGGAGGTCTGGTGTGGAGCTACCGCTGAGATCTCGTGGGTCAAGAGCCCCCAGCCTTTACTGATATGGGAGTTGGGTCAATATCAAGATCCGTGGATCTATTGGTGCCCCTGAATGACGGCAGCATGTTGAAGAACGCGGTGATCCGCTGTGTGGTGTCTGGTCTAGTGGGAGGTTGGAGGATCTGGGCTCGAAACCTGAGAGCCTCCTGAATATAAAGCGCTAGACATCTATGATCGATGTATCTGAAGAAAGCGGCTAGAGTTTGGTGCCCCCTGAACAAGCAATAGAAGCGACCTCTGATCTCATAGTAGACAGGACACCTAAAGATAAAATGTGACTCGGTTTCAACTTCCTGTAGGTGGCACAGTTGGCAAATCCTATCTTATCAATCAATCTGGTGGTCTAACTCTACCTGGAGTCTATGTGATCCTACTCTGAACTATCTAAGAGAGATCCGAAGGGCATGCATCCAGTGGCGAAGCGTATACTTCGGCCGGACAATGAGCCCGTCTCTGATCTTCAAGAAATGTTCAGCATAAAAAGCCATCTTTGGGCGCAATCCTCCCAGAGGATTGATCCAAGTGACCTAAACGAACTGCTTGTAAATATCTTCTCTGATGATCTTATTCAACTCTTGTCGATAGGTAGAAGGTGACCCGAGGCATCTAGAGAGTACTGGAATGGGGGAAGACGATCTAACTGGATCCCCACTGAAGCAAGAAGGCTCAAGACCCCTGTGAACCAACACTTGGCCCTGCCTGGGTGGGTAGCACTGGCAATAGTTTGGGCAGAGCAATAGGATAGATACAGGTACCTATCCCGGCCTTTTGATGAATCGGCTAACCCTCGGATCCGATGTATGAAGGAGACCTATCTGAAAATTGTCTCAAGGCGAAAGCGCTGGGCTCCAAATTCAGCGAGGATGATGTGTTGTGGCACTATCTGCTTGCATCTGATGATACGTCGGAGAAGGAGGATCTAGACTCTCTCAGTCGATGCCCAATCTGACTCAAGTAAGGAGGGCCCCCAAATTTCTGATCCATATAAAACAATGGGGCAGATCAAAATTTAGCAGATCCATTTTGGATGAGATATTCTAGAAGTGGTGACATAAGCACTGTCTCTCAAGGAGGGCTAGAGACCCATACCCCTTGTTGATTCGAGGCTGGAGGGTTGGTCGAAGACTGAAGCGGGACCCAGAAAACTGCACTCCTAGATAAGTATAGGTACTAGTGATCTCAACTTCCTCTCCTTTGAATAGGAAGCGAAAATATGAGGTTTTCTTGGTCCCATTAAAGATCATAACCTTTGTTTTTCCCAGATTCACCGTTAGCTTCCGGAGTTCACATTACAGTGATATATTCAATGGTGAATGAACAGTAATGAAGATGCATATGCACACTATAATGATGATGATTTATGATGAAGAATAACTTGATGATGTTGTATGCCTTATGATGATACTTGATGATATGATGATGAACACCTTGCTGAAGATGATGATGTTACTATGGTAGGTGAACAGTGAAACACATACAGTAGAGTATGTACAGTGACATGTATACAGTTGCATGTTTACAGTGATGAAAAATATTGACACATACAGTGGCATGTTGCCATGTATACAGCAATGCATGTACAATGGTGAAGAATACAGTGGGTATAACCATGATGTATACACTATGATGAAGCAAACTCCTTGATGATGTAGACTAATTGATACTCCATGATTGATGATTGTTGATGGTGATCTTGATACCCTATAATGATGTACACCTTATGTTACAGACCTTGATGATGACATGTTCAGACCTTGATGTTTGATGAACTTGACAGTGACCCACAGTATTGATGAGCAGACTTGACATGGTTGATGAGCAAAGATTGAGCAGCTCTTGATGAGCAGATTGACAAAAAGTGATGAGCAAAGGTTGACCAGCAAAGATCGATGTGCAGAGGTACATGAGCAGAGATTGATAAAAGCTAAGTCTTGTGCTTGAGGATTGGACTCTTCAACCCTTTCTTAGTTGGAGCTAAGAAAACCAAGCTGGGTCCTGTTACAAAAAGTTGGTGCTATTTTCATCAGTTGGTGTTGATTGTAATTGAGAAGATTGTAGTCTTCCATTACCGTAGATAAAGATTAAAATTACATCCATTCTTGTGTTTCTCTTGATGTGATGATTGTGCTTATGACTCATGGTTGATTTAACTAATGAATATGATTATGTGATTGGTAACATAATGCTTGATATACTCTAATTAAATTAAAAGAATGTTTTAATTGCTCACACACTCATTCACCCCCCCCCCCTCTCAGTGTGGCTATTATGTCCAACACTTCCAAGAGAATCTCTCCCTAATCTGTATGTAAGTCTTTAAGAAACCCTGATGTCTTGATAATGGTGAATCATGTGAAGCCTGTAAGATCTTTTTGTCTAAGGTGGATTATAGGACTAAGTATATCCTATTTTTGTAGTAAATGATATCATCGATCACCCTGTACCTGTTGTCCTATATCTGGAAATCCAGTAATTCACAAGTAAATTTATTCTTAGAATATTCAACCGAAAGATGAGACTTCTAGTCTGCAGATATGCTCATGACAGATGAAGTAGTTGGTCGCCTGGATAATGCATTTGCTACCACATTGTTCTTTCCTTTCACATATTCAATCTCAAAGTCATAAGCTTGAACCTTGCTGACCCATTTTTGTTGGAGCTCATTTAATTCTTTTTGCTCCAAAAAATACCTGAGGCTATTGTAATTTGTCTTGATTTTGAACCTGCTCCTCACCAAATTTTGTCGAAATTTTGTCAAGGCATGTAAGATTGCTAACATTTCTTTATCATAAATGGAATAGTGGCGTTAATCATCTTTAAGTTTTCTACTCTCAAAGGCAATCCTATGGTTATTCTGTATCAATACTGCTCCAATGCCCTCTCTTGAAGCATCACATTCTAAGAAAAATGGTTGAGTGAAATCAGGTAAAGCCAAAATGAGACATGAACTCATAATCTTCTTCATTTTCTCAAATGTCCTTTGTGCATCATCTGTCCAATTGAATGCCCCCTTTTTGGTAAGATCAGTGAGTGGTGCTGTCAACTGTGAAAAACCTTTAACATATCTTCTGTAATAAGGGCAAAGGCCCCAAAATCCCTTCAATTTTGTCACATTTTTCGGTGTAGACCAATCTAGAATGGCTCTAATTTTGTCCATATAAACCTATACTCCATTGGCGCTTATGAAATGCCCTAAATATAACATCTCTTGCATACTGAATTCACATTTTGTGTAATGTCCTCTTCCTTTTAGGCCTTGAGGCCCATACCGCTAACCTATGTGATTCCTGTGGGTTCGAGCGGTTACTGATAGCTAGGGAATCAGATCAGGACTGATGCCATCCATAGAAGATCTAGGGCATCCTCACTGGGTCAAGAAGGGCCACTTGGGCCAAAGGCCACCTTCATGCATGACCATGCTCCATGCATGACCATGCTCTTTTAGGTCTCCATCCACATGCATGCAAGTCAACGGCAAATTAGAAGATAAAGTGACCTAATTAGGTCAAAGATTAGGTTTTGAGCAATTGAACTTTATAAATAGAGGGTAAAGCAAGAGGAGACCTCACTTATGATTATTGATTATTTTGGGAGCACTGGGATAGCAACACAGCGTGCAGCACAGCAGTTGGGGTTGGAGACGGAGTCTTCAGCTAACAAGATTTCGGCAATGAAACATCTGTCCTAGTCTTATTCCGAGTAAGCCATACTGGTTCACCACTTGTTCTTCATTTCATTCATCAGTTATATAGCACAGGGTATAGATTGTTGCAGAGGCACGGTGCAGCCGTAAGAGGGGGTTTTCAACCAGAAATCCCTAATCAGCTATTGGGCCTTCAAATCTCAGTTTCCTTCCGAAACTCAGGCATCATTCTCACCAGCAGCTTCATACTCCGGTACCCAGTGATTATCAGCTCCATCTGAGCTCATCCGAAGCCGTTATCAGCATTTCTGGACTCCCAGGGGCGTGAGCAGCTGCCTCACTGAACCTAGACGCTATCCTGCTTAGAGGGGTCAGAACTTCAGCATTTTTCAGCCAATCTCTCCGGCACAGCAAGGCTATCAGCCCTGCAAATTGGCGGATCCATCGGACACCTCCTTCCTTGAGGGCGTCACCCTTTTCTCTGATTGGGCGTCTTGCTGCTGGGGCATTCACCGGAGGCAGGAAAGATCAGTTCCTGTCCGATCCAGTTCTCAGTACTTGCAGACTTTATCTGAAGCAGTCCAGCTCGTTATCAGTGGTAAGTGTGCATTCTATCTCACAAACCCTAACCCTAATTTTTCCTATAAAATAGGGATTTTTGCCTGGCAGTTTGTAAGCCCAGTTGTATCCGCATAATTGTTTAGAAATAGAAAATATCGGGATTTGGGATGTTACAGTGGTATCAGAGCTATTTTCTTGGCCAGCTGTGGGCTTAAGAGATGAAAAGTAGATGAATACAGAAGGAGATCCTTTTGTAACTTATCAGAGGAGGAAGAGTAGATACACAGAAGAATTTGAAGATATCCAGCTAGAGGATACCAATTCAGACATGGAACAGACAGGTATTCATGCGTATAGGGGAAAAGGAACGGGAGATGAGGAGGATCGGATGGACTTTCGTAACTTGGTCTCTACATTGCAAGACTTAGCGAAAGGACAAAAAGAAGTCCTCAATGCAATCAGTGGACTGTCAGCGAAACCGGAACCAGGTATCAGCAGTGCACCCCCCTCACTGGTAGAGCGGGGATCTTCCAGCGGCAGTGGAAAGATGGCATACACCAACATCCAGAACACTCCCCACATATACAGCAGACCTACTATCAGGCCTACCATGCCTCACTTCTTGGCAGATACAGTAGGGGGCCCGGTCATGCAGGTAGAGCCCAGCGAGCCTTTTGGGGCTTATTTACAGGAGTACAGGGACTTAGGGGATGAGTTTCATGCGGCTATGTCTTTCTCAGACTTCTGCAACATGAAGAGCAGGAACAGGCCCAGGAATTTCAACAAGGGTTTTAATCACAACTATGAGCTGCAGAAAACCTTGGGCAGGTTAACCCTCCCAAACTTTGATGGGACTCGCGAAGGATCAGCGAGAACATGGGTCCAAAAGTTGGATACGTATTTTCAACTCAACCCCATGACAGAGACAGACGCCATTAAGTTGGCTACACTTCACTTGGACGGAGAGGCTCACGAATGGTGGTACCACGGACTGGTGACACTGGGTCACAATAACATACATTCTTACGGTGAGTTCACTCAGAAACTCATGGAGAGGTTCGACAGGAAAGATCCAGAGATCCATTTCAGGGAGTTGGCTCAACTCAAGCAGACTGGTAGCGCAGAATCATTCATTTCAGAGTTTCAGAGGCTAGCCGTTATGGTAACAGATGTGTCAGAGAGTAGACTGACTATGTTATTCACTGAGGCCCTCATAGAGCCGCTACGGGGATGGGTGAAAGCCTACAAACCCCTCACTCTGCAGGATGCTATTAGCAGAGCAAGGGATCTTCAGGATTCAGTCCCTAAAAACAAAT
>LPNX010937198.1:1225263-1270231 GCA_001517045.1 Pseudotsuga menziesii | reverse complement strand
CTAGAGCTGCCCAGAGAAAGCAAAATCCACAATGTGTTCCATGTGTCCAGCCTGAAGAAGACCCTTGGGCAACACATTGCTCCATCTACCGAATTGCCCCCTTTATATGATGAAGGACTGCTGATACTGATTCCTGAACGGATCATACAGACCAGAGAGAGGAAGCTCAGGAACAGAGTGATCAAGGAATATTTGGTTCAATGGAAAGAACTACCGCCAAAGGATGCCACTTGGGAAGGTGAACAGGTATTGCAGCATCCCAGTTTGAAGTTGCTTGAGGACAAGCAATCTCGAGCGAGGAGGACTGTAATGTCCTCTTCCTTTTAGGCCTTGAGGCCCATACCGCTAACCTATGTGATTCCTGTGGGTTCGAGCGGTTACTGATAGCTAGGGAATTAGATCAGGACTGATGCCATCCATAGAAGATCTAGGGCATCCTCACTGGGTCAAGAAGGGCCACTTGGGCCAAAGGCCACCTTCATGCATGACCATGCTCTTTTAGGTCTCCATCCGCATGCATGCAAGTCAACGGTAAATTAGAAGATAAAGTGACCTAATTAGGTCAAAGATTAGGTTTTGCGCAGTTGAACTTTATAAATAGAGGGTAAAGCAAGAGGAGACCTCACTTATGATTATTGATTATTTTGGGAGCACTAGGATAGCAGCACAGCGTGCAGCACAGCAGTTGGGGTTGGAGACGGAGTCTTCAGCTAACAGGATTTCAGCAGTGAAACATCTGTCCTAGTCTTATTCCAGGTAAGCCATACTGGTTCACCACTTGTTCTTCATTTCATTCATCAATTATATAGCATAGGGTATAGATTGTTGCAGAGGCACGGTGCAACCGTAAGAGGGGGTTTTCAACTAGAAAGCCCTAATCAGCTATTGGGCCTTCAGATCTCAGTTTCCTTCCGAAACTCAGGCATCATTCTCACCAGCAGCTTCATACTCCGGTACCCAGTGATTATCAGCTCCATCTGAGCTCATCCGAAGCCGTTATCAGCATTTCTGGACTCCCAGGGGCGTGAGCAGCTGCCTCACTGAACCTAGACGCTATCCTGCTTAGAGGGGTCAGAACTTCAGCATTTTTCAGCCAATCTCTCCGGCACAGCAAGGCTATCAGCCCTGCAAATCGGCGGATCCATCGAACACCTCCTTCCTTGAGGGCGTCACCCTTTTCTCTGATTGGGCGTCTTGCTGCTGGGGCATTCACCGGAGGCAGGAAAGATCAGTTCCTGTCCGATCCAGTTCTCAGTACTTGCAGACTTTATCTGAAGCAGTCCAGCTCGTTATCAGTGGTAAGTGTGCATTCTATCTCACAAACCCTAACCCTAATTTTTCCTATAAAATAGGTATTTTTGCCTGGCAGTTTGTAAGCCCAGTTGTATCCGCATAATTGTTTAGAAATAGAAAATATCGGGATTTGGGATAGTACATTTTGACAATTTGGCATATAAGGATTGTTCTTCCAGGATCCCTAACACTTCATCCAAGTGTCTCAAATGCTCTTCTCATGTTTTACTATATATTAAAATATAAAATATTATGCAACTGAGTCTTGAAAGTATGATTCATGCAGGATTGGACAGTTGTTGGAGCATTTGTAAGTCCAAAAGGCCTGACTAGAAACTCATAATGTCCATAGTGGCAACGGAACATTGTCTTGGCAAAGTCTTGATCACTCACCCAGATCTGATGGTACCCTGGTCGAAGGTCAATTTTATAAAAGTACTATGCCCCCTGCAGCTCATCGATCAACTCATCAATTTTGGGAATGGGGTACATGTTCTTGATGGTTTTCTTGTTAAGGGCCCTGTAATCGATGCACATCCATAATGTGCCATCCTTGTTTTTCACCAATACCATCGAGGATGCAAATGGGTTGGAGCTTGGGTGAATGTAGCCCAACTCAAGTAGCTCTTTAATTGTCTTTTCTATTTCATCTTTGTACCTTTTTGGATTCCTGTAAGGATTGGTGATAATTGCCTGGGTCTCCTCCTCTAGCTCAATGATATGCTCGAACCCTCTATCGGGTGGTCTACCTGCTGGAAGATCTTTGAATACTTTCTCATGCTTTTGTAGCAAAGCCTGGTGGTCTATGGGATGTTGTGTGTTGCTATCTGGAGGTTTCTGAAAAGTTACTAAACTCTCGGTTGCCCACTCTATGTCTCCCTATTTGAGCACTGCCTCCATCCTCTATGATGATACTGGCTTGGGGGCGTAAGTGTTCATGCCCCTCAAGACTACCTTTTTTCCATCCTGTCCCTAGAACTCCATCTCCATGGTCCGATAATCAGTAGTATACTTCCCTATAGAATAGAGCCACTAAACCCCTACTACTACATTTGTATCTCCTACATTGACCACATAGAAAGAGTCTGTCATACTATAGTTCCCCAGTGTGACATTTAGTTTGGGAATCCAATGGGTGCACCCCATGTTGGTATACCTGTTACTGCTACTGTGAACCCCTCAAACTCCTCTATCTAGATGTCACGCCTAACTACCCATGCAGCATTTATAAAGTTGTGGGTTGCCCCACCATCAATCAGAACACCTACCTTGGGGCCCTGCATTACTCCTCTAACTCAGAGAGTATGAAATCTAGGTACTCTCGACAATGTAGCAATAACTCCACCCATGGACTCTCCCTGGAGTGACTCCTCCTCTGTTGCTCTAAGCTCCTCCGCTCATCCTCGTCCTCCCCACTACCTGATTATACCTCTATATAATGAGCTTTAGCTTTCCCTGTGCACTTGTGGCCCGAGACACATGGTTCTTGACAAGTGAAGCACAATTTCTTTCTTATCAATTCCTTCCTAGTATCATCATCCATCCAATTCTTTTTCGGCCACTCTTACTATAAGGGTTTCTTATCTTTGTCTTTACTTGGGAAATTTGTCTTAGTAGAAAATATGTTCTTTGGAACTGAATCTTGCAAGTCTCTGGTTCTACTGATGGCATCTTGTAAAGTGAATGGTTTGTAGGATTTCACCCACCGACGTAAAGGCTCGGTCAAGGCTTCTATAAATAACATAACCAATCTGCTCTCGGAAACATCGTTCACCATGATTGCCACTCACTGAAACTCAGATATAAAGGTCTCTACACTGTCGGTCTGCTTGAGTTGAGCTAGCTCTTTGAAATATATCTCAAGGTCCCTCTTATCAAAGCGCTCCATGAACCTCTGTGTGAAATCATTGTATGAAGTAATGGTATTGTGACTCAGCGTCACTAGCCCATGGTACCATCACTCATGGGCTTCTCCGTCCAGATGTAAGGTAGCCAATTTAATGGCATCAACCTTTGTCATAGGGTTTAGTTGGAAATAGGTATCCAACTTTTGTTCCCATATTCTCGCCAAACAACTGCGAGATCCATCAAAATTGGGAATGGTAAACTTTCATATTCTTTTGCAATTCGTAAAAATGATTAAATCCTCTATTAAAACCTCTCAACCTATTCTTGCTTTTCATATTGCAAAAGTCGGAGAATGACATAGTTGAGTGAAAGTCATCTCCCAAATCCCTGTGCTCTTGTAAATATGCCCCGAATGGTTCACTTGGTTCAGTTGGTATAATCAGTCCTGCGATGGGATTTTCCAAAAATTGAGGCATGGTCAGTCTAGAAGGCTCGTTGTATATATGAGGAGTGTTATGCATATTAGTATATCTGTGTCTCCCATTGTTGCAGGTGGATACCCTGTCTCCCGATGGGACCTGTAGATCATTCCAGTCTTGCTCTGGTTTAATAACCAACCTATTTATAGCATGTAACATCTCTTTTTGTCCCTTGGCCAAGTCACTTAAGGCACTGACGAGACTCTGGAATGCCATTCTATCTTCATCTTCCCCTGTCCCCTTACCTCTGTTAGAGTGTGTCCCTGTTGTGTCCATGTGTAAGTCTGTGTCTTCCAATTTAATTTCCTCTAGTTCAGGATCCTCTGTGTACCTTTCCTTTCTTCTTTTGTATGTCACAAAAGTAGTGTCTTCTAGATTCATCTAATGTTCATGTTCAAGCCCACAACTGGTGAGGAATATGCTTTGATACCACTGTAATATCCCAAACTGATATGTTGCTTCTATAATGATGGGTTATGGTGATTGTTTGTGGGTTTGTGGGTTTCAGGTATGGGTGACATATAAATTGTTTTTGCATGCAATGATAGAGTAGTGCTCAAACCCCAAATATGACAAAGACTTAGATAAAATATGAAATAGACTTCAATTATATTGTAATGACATACCATTAATCATAGTTCAGATAGTTGATCAGTACATAAGAGACATGCATGCCATGCATCCACTATAGCTCCAAAAATGTCAAACCTTCTCCAAATAATTCGCCCATGCAAAGGAATACACCCTCTCTTGGTGGTGATCCTCCGTAGCTACTTCAATGGTCCGAATAGTGAGTCGAAACTTCCCAAATAATATAATAATGGCCCTCGGAAGAGTATGGAGTACACATGCAAAAAATTTGGGACTATTTAGGACCCTAGCAAATTGATTCTCCAGAATAACGGTTGTCCTCTCTCCAACACGTTTTTGTTTGGATCTTCTCTGGTTGGGCAATTGATGTTCCCAAAATCACAAGGTATGGTAATAAGGCGCTTTCGAAGGGAATGGAAGAGACATGCAAGAGAAAAGATGACTTCCATCTATGTAATGAATTATTGCCTAGTGAACACGTTCTCCTTATGCTGCTAGATCTCAGAAATATGAACTCTTGCGCCTGGTTATGTTGTTGCTTCAATGATAGTGAAAATCCGTGAAGTGCAAGGATAGACCTGAATGATCTACCTCTGAAAGTGATTAGGAAGACAGATTTCATTGCCGAAAACACTTGCTAGTTGAAGACTCACGCCCTCAACCCCAACTTGCTCACCGAGCTCTTGAAAGCAATTCTCAAAGTGAATAATAACAATGGATGCCTTTTTAGTTCGACTTGTCTTCTTTTATAACATTAGGTTTTGCATGACTTAACTTTGCATGCATGCAACCTAATTGCTCGTTGGCACATGCAAGATGAATTAAGGCCCGCATGCTTCGCATGCTTGTTAATATCCGCTCTGACGACCTTCTTTATTCTACTGATGACATAGTAACACTGAAGTGATGTTCTTTTCTGCTGCAGGTACTATTAGTCCTCAGTCAATTCCCTTTTTCATTAATACCCGCTTGAACCTATGGGAATTAAATAGGTTAATGGGTGTTTTTGGGTGCTTAACTGGAATAGGACATTAGATGCTGCTATATTTATTGAATCATGGTGACAAACAACAGATTGCTACCTTGAAGACTTTGGAAGTGGCTCTGGGTTAATATGACAGCCATGAGAACCACTATCTCAACAGTAAATATGCAGCAGCAAATAGGAGAGTCTCTGTCTTCCTAGGTAACGATGCCCACGATCCCACAATAAATCAGTCTACAATGAAGATGAGGATCGTTGCCCCAACCCTTGATAAATGCACCCTTGTTCAGTAATGCCCTTGCTCCTCTCAATGGATGGATGCGCCCAGCTGCCTAGGGCTTCAATCTCTGATCAAACTCAACAATCCTTCTTGAAGCACATTGATAGACCTGGATGATCTATCCCATGAAATTGACAAGGGTGGATAGATTTCGTTACCGAACTCGATTGTTGGCTAAGGGATTTGCCCTCAACCCTAGAATGCTCTCAGAGCTCTTCAAATCGAATCTCAATGATGAATAATAGCAATGCATACCCTACAAGTCAATTTGCTCCCTTTTTATTCTTTTACCTATTCATGACACATGCAATGTAACTTATGCATGCATGAAACTTTAATGATGCATGTCGCATGCATTTTGCATTAGGGCTCGCATGTCATGCATGTTACTTGTTCCTACTTAGGTGGTCCTTATTACCTACTAATGACTAAATATCACTGTGCATGCTGTCATTTTATCTTGTGTGGCATTGGCCATTAGTTAATTCTCTGTTTGTTACAAACGGAATATTACAAAAGCTATGGACTACCTGTTTATGAGAAACTTGCTTGTGAGAATGGCTTGGGTGAGCATTTGAGTAACCTCTAGCTTCTAACACAGTCCAGCCATGGAAACATATCATACGCTTATTGGTAAAGACCGAGACTTATCATACTAAAGGAAAAGTTGCCAACATGTTGGTATGAGGTAAAATCCCTGATGCAAATGCACAAGTTTCTCCCAAATTTGCCAAACATTGTTTTGAGTATCCCTAGGATGAGAAGCAAAATATAGGGCTAGGGGGCTTTGTGCCGAAAACCAATAAATGGCTTACAATACAAGTTCTATGCATAGTCCCTCTCAATGATAAGTCAATGGAGGAGAACATACTTGGGAAAGGAAGCTGATACTCCTTGCAAAGTCGAAACATATTAGGAACAACAAACCCAATGCATAGGGCTAGAGTGAACTGTGATACTATTATGGATCCAAGGCTTGGTAACAAACGATGGAGTATATAGGCAAACAGACCAATGGACCGCATTTCAAATCCCATAGAAAGCATATGACAAAACATATTCAAAAGGTGATCCTAGCTGGAAATCCTTCTTTAATTTTGAATTTGGAGAATCAATGCCAACCTATTGATAGGTGAAAATCCTAGGTAATGGGACTGAAAAATAACTTGCATATGAATTAAGAAAATGACAGCACAGTCTTAAACTCTTTTTCTTTTTAATACAAATATTTCCCCACAATCATTGGTCCATGAAAACATAGGCAATAAAATATGGATAGCAGTATAACCAACCTGTGAATAGCAACTAGTGTCCTAATTGGTCATTTGACTAGTAAAAGTGTCCAGTTTCTTCCTTAGATTCCTTGTGTAACGATAACGATTCCCTCCAACTGTTAGGGTTTCCAAAAACACCTTCAAATGAAAATGCAAGGAAAAATATTCTAATGGTGCACATCAATACATAAAACGAGTTGGATTTCGCCTTATAAACACTTTTATTGCAAACCCTTTTCCAATCACAATCTTGGGGTGAATGTGATAACGGTGCAAAGGTTATAACTTTCCAGCCCATGCAACCATGCAACAGAATGAAACCCTTTAACTTTTGGCGATGGCACACTTCTTTAAAAGATAGAACTTTGCGTTTCATGTGATGGCTATATGGACATATTGGCTTTCATCGCATCCTTTGAAATTTTAAACTTTTTGATAGTTGCAATATGGCTGCACCATAGGAAGGATTTTTTTTAAAACTTGTACGGTGAGCTTGGGTTCTGTTGCAATAGCCATAAAAATAGACTTCTGTAAACTTTGCAATGAATATCAAGCATCCTAAAGAACAATTTTTGAAAAATTGCACAAGTGTGTTTTGTCGCATATCTTTAAAAGATAGAAGTCTAAACTTGGTCCAGTGTCATCATTGAGCCCATAGGCTAGGATTGCGGCCATTAAAAAGTTTAAACTTTTTAAGAATTGAAACATGGCTGCATCCGTCAATCTTGACAAATCATACAATGGCTTTGTGGACCCTATGTTGAATTTTTAGCATTAGCATGAATACTTTAAAATTTGTAGACGAACATATAACAAATGACAAGTGCAGTAAACAACATCAACACATCAACATACTGAACACAAGATTTTTTCACTGGAGAAACCTTTAAAGGACAAAAACCCCAAAAGCATTAGTAATTCATCTCGTAAATGAGATGACTGAGTTCTTCAATGAATTCTCAAACCCTAATGGGTTTGTACCACAGATCCACAATTACAGAAGATAATTTTACACAGAAATGAAAAATTAAGGCTTTTATCAAATTAAGGCTTGATGCCCTAATTTTCTCTCTCCTGCCAAGAAAATCAAACTGCCTGAATTGGCTTCTCGTGACCCTGTATGTCTACCCGGATCTACTGCTAGGCTGCCCGGATCTCTGCTACTCTGCCCGAATCTGTTGCAACTCTACCCGAGCCCTACCTGGCCTTATTTTCTGCTGCCCAAAAACCTGTCTGCCCTACCCGTGACCGGATCTGCTACCTGGAGGGCAGATCTGCTGCCTGGAGGGTCTACTATATCTGCCTGGGTTCTTTCCGGGCTAGTTTACTGCTTCCCAAGGGCATATTTGTTGCCCCGTAGTGCCTGTCAGCCGCCCGGAGGGCTTGTGTATACTTGGTATCCCTCACGAGCTTGCCTATAGGCTACCCAAGGGTAGGGTACAGGCCCGAAACCCTCACGGGCTATCCTGTTGGCTTCCCGAGGGTCTGTACAGACCCGGCAGCCTACTCGGGCTGGTCTATAGACTTCCCAAGAGTGGGGTGCAACCCTGGCAGCCCTCACGGGCTAACTGTTGAAGCTTGGTGGCTGACTCGAGTCTACCCAAGAGAAGAAGATGGCAGCCGAGGGTGTTGGAGAGGCTGCCTATGGAGTATGTGGACTGCCCTTGGAGGCTATGTCACAGGGTTCGCCGATTGAATCTTGAATTTTGAAATTCGGCGAACCTCAAGGAAAAACCAAAATTCGTTGAAGTTCGGGTTTAGGTTCGATCATGAAATTTACGGGTCTGCAGGTATGTCGAGGTGGCAGGTAAATTCGTTGATGTTCAGGTTGGGATTCGGCCACAAAAATTGTGAGTCTGCTAGTAGGCAATGGAGGTGAGTAGTCCTCTGTCTGGACGGTGCTTCGCTTTGTATATGTCGACAAAATATCCCACGGGCCTCAACTGTTCCGACTCTTAGATTGTGCCATTGTGCAGCCATGTGCGGACGGGTGTTTCCACTTGGAGCAGCCATTGTGCAGACGGGTGCGGACAAGTCTTCCCACTTAGAGCAGCGATTGTGATTGAGTGGATTTGGACAACCCTGCCGAGGGTTTGCGCCAATGTGCCTCACGGAATTCACTGTTAAATGGATATAAAGTTGTAATGTGTTTATCAAATTTATAGATAATTATAGTGCTAAAATAAATGGTAAGTGTTTTCTATATTATGCGTTAATTATGAATTAAAAATAAATTATATTTTATAAGTTATTATATTAAATATTAAATGTTTTAATATATAAATTAAAATTATTATATCAAATACTTAGTGTTTTAATGTATGTATAGTTAATAACAAATGTTTTTTAAAATATAAATGTATTAATTGTATTTATCAAATATATTTATTATTTATAGAATATAAAAATATATTACATAGGTTAATTTGATAAAATATTTAAAATTTGAAAATATGTATATTGGCAAACCTAATGTCGAACCTCATTTCAAACCTCATAAAAAAAATCGAATTCGAACCGAATTTTAAGATCGTCGAACACCAATTCGAACCCCAACCATGTGACATAGCTTGGAGGAAGAAGCCTGCCCAAAGGAGCTGCCGAGAATGGTGAAGAATGGAACAGCAGTGGAGAAGAGGGATCTTAGGGTAAAACCCTAACTGCTGCAAAAGATGAAACCCTAGTTTAGGGTATATCAAAACCAAGAGTGGATGCCCTAGCTAGACTCATCCGTGCTAGGGAATAACCACAAGATAAACTTCCTTCTTCTTTGAACGAGCGAATTCTTCTTCTTGGAGAAGTTGTACCTGTGAGAGCAAGAGTGTATAATAATGAAATGGATTGATCTTCTTTTATAGCCTTTGAGTCACCTATAAGTGGACCAAAACTCAAAAGAACAAAATAATATTATTTTATTCTTTTATCACTTTGACTTTTGTCTTTAGTGGTACTAAAGGTCTTTTTGCACTTTCACTTTGACTCCTTAGTGGTACTAAGGGTCCTTATGTATTTTCACTTTTACTTTAGCCTTCTTCAAGTGCCCATGTGGTCAAAACAAGTTGTCAAGGTGGTCCTGTATCCCCACTCAAAGTACATCATCATAAACGGAGAGAATTACTAATGCTCTTCCACTCTGTGTGACACCAAGATCGAATACTAAGGTGTCTTAACCAAGGGTCGCTAAGCCTTGGAGAAGATCACAAATCCCACTGATTGAGGGTCCGAGTGTCACACATGCCTAGACCCGATCTAGGGCTTATAGTGTTATCCTAGTAACAGACCAGGTGCCTCAGCCATAGGCTGCATAATTTGACACAAGGTCAAATACTTGGTAACAGACCAAGCGCCTCCATTATCCCGGAGAATGGCCATTATCCTGGAGAATGGCCCCCAACCCTAGGCTGAGTCCCTAGTGCCAAACTAGGTAAATTCCTGGTAACTGACCAGGTACCTCCATTCAAAGAATGGCCACTCAGCTCTAGCTTGAGTCCCCCAGTGCTAGATTGGTTCCACATCTGGTCCTCGACCAAATATCCCCATTCAATAGAATGGTCACTCAACTCTAGGTTGAGTCCACACCCCTGTCCTGGACCAGGTGTCTCCATTCTCCTAAGAGAATGGCTCTCAATGCTGCTCAAAAAAATCAACACCCTACACAATAGGCGTGAAGATAGAACTTCAGAGTGACTAAGCAATGTTGAAACTTGATCAAAATGTTTGAATAGATTAAACTTTGAGGGGATGCACAACAGCACAAGAGTCCAAAACACGACTTGAGTATAGGCACGCTAAGTCACAAATCTAGGACATATGATCTTTTAAAATTGCACAAAGATTCGAAGAGTTACACTTTTTTCATATACACACAATATCCTAGAAGTCTAAAAGGGAACAAAAAATTCCCATCACTATATAAGAAAACTTGTGAGCTTTCAATGCTTTGCGCAATGGTGCATAAATTGAACATGTAAATCATCCAAGAGGGTGAGCTAGCCAATCTAAGTATCAATCTATGATCATGGGGACACAAAAGAAGAAATGATTGGGCAAGTGGAAATCATCAAGAGCTTTAGAGAAAAATCATCCAAGAGGGTGAGCTAGCCAATCTAAGTATCAATCTATGATCATGGGGAGACAAAAGAAGAAATGATTGGGCAAGTGGACATCATCAAGAACTTTAGAGAAATAAAACATTGGAAAAAAATATGATGATATCATTGAGTCTAAAGGGATCATGATAAATCGCTTTGCCCAAGAGGATAAGAGCAAGGATATATAAAAAATGGATCACAACCTTTTTAAAACTTGGTTTTACGATTGTTTGAATAAATAATCAAAGAGTGAAGATTACAAACAACAAAAGATCCCTCCATAAGCAAAGTGCTGTTATTAACCACAAAATACCTTTGCAAGCACAATCATCAAATGAGTTATGAAAGTCATAGTAATCAAAGATCCATCTTCAACTGCAACAACGAAGAAAGCATCTATCATAAAGCAAGTTCCAAACTTAGAGCATTTGAAATTCAAGAGGGTTCCCCAAGTTCAAAAACTGGAGGAAGTTGTTGGGCTCAACAGGTTTATGTCCTTCCTTTGCTATAAAGAGATGGTTGCTTTCTTCATTTGATATCCAAGAAGTATTTCTCTTGTGTTCTTGGTTTCTTGTAAAGCAAAGCCAATTTGAAATATTGTAATGTAGGGTTAAAAATTGGGTTAGACAATTTTGGGATGAAGGTCTATCTTTATCTTTCACAATCAATTTTAATATTTTGTATTATAAATGCATAAAATTACATCCAATTATCAAAATGAGGGCAAGTTTGCTCCACTTATGTTTTCTCATGCATATGTGTTCTGAAAACCACAAGCCATAAATATGGTAAATCGTAATTTTAGGTTTCAGAATTGGGTTGGAGTCTTCAAAGTTCTTTTACCTTTGTAAACATGTTGGATGGAAATAAAAGCTGGCATCTATGATAGGAAGGAGTTTGATGTAACAAGAATCACAATGCAACAACCAGGCAACTGTTAATAGACCTAGATATACACCTTGTTTGATAGTTTGTTTCAATATCATAAAGTTAAATCAAAGTTCATTCCAGGTTCAGTTCATGTGAAAAATTTCATTGCAGATAAATAAACTAATATATTCATGTATAAATTTTTGCAATCCATTGCCCGACCTTAGTTGAGTACATGCATCAATTACTGCAGTAGGATCAGTTGGAAACTATTACCTAAAAGAGCACTTCAAGCTTCAACTTAACTCGGTTATAGCTGATATTTTTATTTTACATATTAGCAGAAATATCAACTAGTTAATTGACGAAATGACCCCTCAATTGAAAAGGCAAATTAAAGAAAGGATGATAATAATCAAGCTCTGTGCACCCTCCTAAGGTATAACGTTACCCAAAAAATATCTGTGAAGGTCATGCACAAAGATTTCAGAAAAGGGTCAACCAAAACTAGATATCACTCACCTCTAAAATCTGCTCGATGTAGGGTTGTGGGGATGCATCACATCGTTCACAGTGACAAATAAATCGATACTTCAGCCACAACTCCACCTGTCTTGTCTTCTGCAATGTATGGAAAATAAAGAAAACAGGTGTAGGATTTTACAGTTAACTGAGTTTACATGTACAGTATATGTCACCCATTGGATATAATATCACAGAATTGGGTGACAAGAACATAATATCATATCAAGAATTCAGTGTTGTTGCAGAAGCTGGGAAGATATTTCTCCAATGAAATATAAGCATACAAATAGAAAAGAAACAATTTATGTAAAATACACAAGAATAAAGACCAACACCTCACATGATGTGTCATTAATTTTCGAATAAAATATATAAAACAATCACAGTTGCATGAGGGAAATGAATTGCAAAATAAACATGAATTACTTGAACTTCAGATATGGTTGAATAAAAAATTGAAATGAGCTAACTAATGCATGCATTCCCGCAGTGACACATATAAGCTTGTGCATTGTTTAAAATTCATTGTTATTGTGAATTCAACCTGATAATTCTTATTTGTTACTTTGGTTTTAATCTGATAACTCTCTTGTAATTTAAGACCTAGGCAGCAATAGAAGGATATACGACTTATCAGAGTGAGAGTAACACCAAATCCAAGTGTTATGGAAGAATCCGTATCCGGATAAGAAGAGATCCATCTTCATAGTAGATATTAGATAATACATATTGAATAAAATGATTGATGATATTTTACAATTGAAAGTTTGCCTTTAAATATGGCTTAGTGTTGTTGTATTTGTAACTTCGGAAGATATTCTGATGTTATTATCTGTGTATGTTGTTGTACCTCCATTGGGGATGTGTGTTACCACCTTTACAGGATGTCATCATTGTGTATGGTCACTGAGATAAACCCTCCATTGTAAGTCAGGGCAATAGTCCCCAAGTTAAATAAAGTAAAATGTATTTATGTGTATTCTTATATAGGTTGGCCCCACAAGTAACTTGGGCGACCTAGTGATTGAGTTAACTAACTCAACAGAAGAATATAAATAGAGAGGAGCCCTCCTCATTCGACACATACTTCACTTGCTCTCCCATGTGCACTTTAGGAGAGAGAAGAAGAGGAGGGATAGAGAGCTGCTGCAGAGATATTGTGTTGATTTTTGTACCTAGGAAAGTGTTCCCCTGGGTAACTTTAGCCTTAGTCACTTAAAAGGGGAAATTTAAGCGACCCTTGCATTAAATGACTTAAGTGGAGCATTTAATGTGACTTTAGAGAATAAAGTCTACTTTGATAAATTTAAGTGGGTGAGGGAAATTAATTTTTTATGAGAATTAAATAGGACCATTTATTCTCATCCCTAAATCTAACCTAATCTCAGCCATTGGATTAGATAGCTTCTCACCTACCTAGGGTTTTGTCAAAGAGCAAGGGAAAGGCAAACATTACACTATTCTTGAGAAAAGAGTGAGCGAGAGGAGAGAGCAAGAGAGAGGCACAAATTTCGAGGCACCCAATCTAAAGAGATTTTCAATGGGCACGAAAACCGAGACAGCATTAATTGCTTGGCACAAATTTCAAGGAGAGTCCAGCCATCCGTATAGTACGGATTTTGGGCACAATTTTCGAGGGTAGATTCAGGCACGAGTTTCGAGAAGGAAGAACAGGCACATTTCCTGAGGAAGCAAGCAGATATTTTTGGCACGTATTTCAAGGCAGTACGACTGCATTTATTACAGTCTGTACAGTGCAGTTTTTGAGGTTGTTGGGCACAAAAAATGAGGGCAGAAAAGTTACTGTTCTGGCACAGAAATCAAGGGCAGACTTTGCTGTGATTGTCAAGCACATTTTTCGAGAAGGAAGTGCACAAAAAAAGAGACAGCATTTACACAGAAATTGAGGCAGCATGTTGGGTTATTTTCTCTGGTTGAGATAAGTTGTATTTTGACTGAAAATGACAGTCTGAAATTTTCCTAGAAGAAATAATAAATCTCTCTCTCTCTTACTGGTTTTCCCCTTGTGGGTTTTTCCAGAGCCATTCGCCAAAAATTTCTAAGTACTGTGTGTTGAATGAATGTGCATTTATTTCATTTTCTGCCATGAAAAATTAAGTTACAACAGTGTTTTTTAAGTCTAAAAATTTATGATTATTTCCAGCCTTTTATTTTTCTGGGTTGGCCATTAAACTAAGATATTTTCAACTATTAAACCGGAGGCTAAAACTGAGTAAAAACTTACATATTGTTCTTGGGTTATTTTATCTTGTCATCTTATCTTTGTGACGGAACTATTTTGAGAAAGTTTGCAGGGTTTTCTCTTTTATGGTTTCCCCGATGAAAATCTTTGTGTCTTGTGTATCTTATGTATCTTTGATGTATTGTTGTGCTTGTTATTCTTTCAAATAAAGATCCTAAGTAAATTAACTTAGAAAAACTAACATGGAATCAGAGCCCCTCTGAAAGAAGGCACTATACTGCCGAAATACAGCTACAATGGCAGTTAATGAAATTAGGGTTTCATGCTCGAAAACCCTAGAAGACTGAATTTTGTCATCTTAGCACTTTCGCTATAACGCGATATTGGAGAAGGCTCAGAAGCCGAAACTTCTACAAGCCGAAGAGGAATTCTTATTGTACCTTGCGTAAAAGTTTCAACCACAGATTCGATATACTTCAGGAGATATGGTTCCTCCAACTTAGGGATCGAGCCTCCTCCAGAATACAATCATAAACAGGTGACCTAGGGAGAATTGCTATATCTCGGGCTAGGAAAGTCCAAATGAAATTTCGCAAGATGTTGCAGGTAGGGCACGAACTATAGTCTCTGTGGTCCGCTTTTCAGACCCAGAATGCGAAAACAGTGACACGTGGCAGTCCATACAAGTTCGCTATGCTGAACAGTCCCCAAAACAATCACCTTGGGAAAATCAGCATAAGTCCCACTTGGAGAATCCATTTCTGCTCTAACTTGTGGGGTTGGAAAGAAGACATCAGGTTATCTCAGTGCGAAGTTTCAAATTGTAAGGAGCTGAAACTTCGGAGATACAGCAATAGCAATATCAAACAATTTTGCAGAAGAAATTGGAAAACTACGGCTTCCTGTTCCGGAAGCTTCCCACCAATGTTTTCATTAAAGAAGAGATTGCTATAACCACCGTGAATGGCCTCCCAAGATCATGGGATTCATTCATTCGAGGAGTGTGTGCTAGAAGGAATTTGATTACCTTCAACAGACTCTGGGAAGAGTGCACACAAGAAGAAGCTCGGCTCATAATAAGAGAAGAGAAGATGAGAGCAACCGAAGATCAAGCTCTCACGATTCAAAAAAGATTGCTCAAGTGACGAGGAATAAGAAGGACTCAACTCATGAAGAACCTCTTATCCATCTCAGCATTTGGATAAGAAATGATGCAGTTGAAGTTAAAGGCTCAAGAAGGAACCTACCCACCAAACAAATAAAGATAAGTATTCAATTGTCATTTCATGGTATTGTTTGGTTGTGCACTTGTTTATATTCAGTTGATGTATTATGCATGTTTGAGTGTTTGCATTTATACTATTGAATTGCACATAATGGGTAAGAAGTCAATGATGTTGTACAACATTCCATTTATCTAGATTAAAACCTCTTTGCTGACATATTAGGAGTAGTACACACTCTTAATAACATTGGGGTAGAAGGCATATAGAAGTTATTGTATGTGTACGGGATATGGATGAATGTTGTAACATTGGCTAAGATAGCTGCATGACTATGTGACATATATTTGTCACTATTAATATGTTTTGGAAATTATGAGATGTTTCTAATCATGTACCTGAACTTGACTTGTAGATCATTCCGAAGAGAAAGTAACGATAGTTCAGAAGAGAAACCTGAAGCTTCCCGGGTAAGAGACACCGCGGCGAAAGAAAGAGCTTCAGAAGAATATAAAGAGAACAGTAGATCCACCTCGAGAGATGAAGACCACCTTGGGCACGAGAAATCATACAAGATGAAGAATAGTATGACGAGACTTCCAAAGAAAGCAAGAGACCTTAGACACACTCTAGTTATGTGACACTGTTGAGTGACATGATTAATGCAGAGCCTTCCAGCTATGAAGAGGTAGCCAAGAAGAAAGGAAAGGAGACTATGATCAAGAGTACCAGTTGATCAAGAGGAATGATGTCTAGGATGCCGTGTCGAGACCTAAAGGGAAGTCTGTAGTGTCTTCCATATGGATCTACAAGATCTAGCATGTAGTAGATGGCAGCATCGTGGGATACAAGGCAAGATTCATAGCACGAGGCCTCTCACAGAAAGATGGCATACACTACAAGGATACATTTGCACCAGATGTGAGGTACACTTCATTAGATACATACATGCAGGTATGCGATGGGAGATACACCAACTAACATCAAGACAACATTCTTGAATGGTGTAGTCGAGGAGGAAGTGTACGTAGAGCAGCCACTGGGAGTTGAGACACATGACAGACAGACTCATGTGTGCAAATTAAAGGCCTTGTACAGCATATACAGTTACATGAGGAACTTTAAGATCACCTAGAGTGATGAAGATCTTAACCTTTGCTACAAGGTTGAAGATGAAATCCTATAGAGGATGACAAGCTCACAGATGGGTGCGAAAAACACTTTTCAACAAAGATCAAAAGAGAAGATCTTGGTATCCAGTGACACTAGATGGATACATAGAAGATCAGTATAAGAGGAAGCTACTTGTCACTCCAATACAAAATGTTTCAATACATAGAATACGAAAGGCAAAGGGAGAATGATGCTCCGCTTTAGAGGGAGTGACTGTAGAAGATCCTCAAGTTCGACATGGTACAGCAGGATGGACGACTTACTGATGGCCCTAGGCTTTATTAAGAGTAAAGCGGATCCCAACCTTTGCTTCAAGGTTGAAGGAGGAAGACCAGTGATGCTCCTACTATATGTTGATGACCTATTACTGACAGGTGAAGAGAAACTCATTAAAGATGCAAGAAGGAGACTTGCTACAGAGTTCGAGATGAAAGACTTAGGGATGATACACTACTTAGGCGTCGAGGTGTGGCAGAATGCGGATGGGATTTTCCTTGGTCAAGGAAAGTATGCAGTGGAGATTCTGAAGAAATTCGGAATACTGGACTGCAAGGCGAGAGCCACACCTATGGCATCGAATTTGAAGCTACTGTGTGATGCTTCATTAGAGACAGTTGATACCATGATGTATCGTCGGATGATTGGCTCATTAATGTGCTTAATAAACACGATACCAGACATATGCTTGGCCATGAACACTTTGATCCAGTTCCTAACGGATCCAAGAAAAGTCCCCCTCGTTGCTGCAAAGCATATATTGAGGTACCTAAAGGGTACAGTTGATTATGGGCTTAGATATGACACGAATCAAAAGGTTAACCTGCAGGGTTATGTTGATTCAGACTGGGCTAGTAGTGTCGTAGACAGGAAGAGAACCTCGAGGTGCTGCTTCAATATGGGATCAGGGATGATCTCTTGGTTTAGCAGAAAGCAGTCTTGCGTGGCACTGAGTACAATCGAAGCAGAGTATGTCGCAGCTTGTTCAGCCAGTTGTGAGGCAGTATGGCTTAGGAAGCTACTGTCTGATTTGTTTGATCTCCAGTTAGAGGCGACTTGTATCTTTTGTGACAACCAGAGTTGTGTAAAGTTGTCTGAGAACCCAATGTTTCATGACAAGTCGAAGCACATTGAGATCAAGTACCATATATCAAGGATATGGTGCAGAGAAGAGCAGTGAAGCTCCAGTATGTTGCAACGGACGAGAAGATAGTCGATGTGTTAACCAAGCCATTAGCCAGAGTGAAGTTTGAATACTTCAGAGAGAAGCTTGGTGTACTTCAGATCAAGGTTCCCTCCAAGGGGAGGTAATGAGTCCAAAAAACGTAGATGCATGAGAACCTTTCTCACATGGTGGTAGGTGTGTCCTCCCATGGTGCATATGTAAGGGTTGTGGTTGTTCCAGTATGGTTTAGATGTGTGCATCTCGGTTGTGCTCCGTGTGACGATGAGATGATCTGAAGATGACGAGATGGTAGTAGGGGAATCAGGTTTTGCAAGAGGCATATAATCAGTCATGGGAGATCCTTCAAGTTTTGCAGAGGCATATAATCAGTCCTAGGAAGCTCCTTCAGGTTTTGCAGAGGCATATAATCAGTCCTAGGAGATCCTTCAGGTTTTGCAGAGGCATATAATTAGTCTTGGGAGATCCTTTAGGTTTTGCAAAGGTATATAATCAGTCCTGGGATGCTCCTTTAGGTTTTGCAGAGGCATACAATCAATCCTGGGGGATCCTTCAGGTTTTGCAAAGGCATATAATAAGTCCTAGGATGCTCCTTCAGGTTTTGCAAGGGCAATGTAATAAGTCTTGAGTTATACCTACTTAAAGACTTAAAGACCTAGATGAGGTCTAGGCCTACATCCAGCATGAAAAAGGGTTGGCTCTATAGAAACTTCCTATGACAGATAGATGCGACAGATTAACCAAGATGAGAACAATGGCAGCAGCAACGATGATGACTCAGTGACGATGACCAAATGTGTTGATGACTGTGGCGAGAGAATACCTTCCTAGTTAAGAGGGAGTGTTGTTGTATTTGTAACTTCGGAAGATATTCTGATGTACATTATCATTGTATGTTGTTGTACACCCATTGGGGATGTGTGTTACCCCTTTACGGGATGTCATCATTGTGTATGGTCACTGAGGTAAACCCTCCATTGTAAGTTGGGGCAATAGTCCCTAGGTTAAATAAAGTAAAATGTATTTATGTGTATTCTTAGGTAGGTTGGCCCCACAAGTAACCTGGGCGACCTAGTGGTTGAGTTAAATAACTCAACAGAAGAATATAAATAGAGAAACACCCTCCTCATTCGATACACACTTCACTTGCTCTCTCATGTGCACTTTAGGAGAGAGAGAAAGAGGAGGGACAGAGAGCTACTGCAGAGATATTGTTCTTGGGTTATTTTATCTTGTCATCTTATCTTTATGACGGAACTATTATGAGGAAGTTTGCGGGGTTTTCTCCTTTATGGTTTCCCCGATGAAAATATCTGTGTCGTGTGTATCTTATGTATCTTTGATGTATTGTTGTGCTTGTTATTCTTTCAGATAAAGATCCTAAGTAAATTAACTTAGAAAAACTAACACTTAGGCACCTATTGGAAGGAGTCATGTCCTTTTACGGTAATAGTAATTATTAGTTGATTATTAATTTATATGTTGTTTATGTATTATGTATTTATTATTATTATTTATGTAACATTGCCCTTCCCTTAAGGGCAACTTTGTCCTCAAAGCTGAGAGTGTTGATGCTCTCTTATTATGGGTTCTGTTTGAAGTGATGACTCAAACACTGCAATCTTGGATCAATTTCGTTCTATGAACATGATTATGTATTATGTATTTATTATTATTATTTATGTAACATTGCCCTTCCCTTAAGGGCAACTTTGTCCTCAAAGCTGAGAGTGTTGATGCTCTCTTATTATGGGTTTTGTTTGAAGTGATGACTCGAACACTGCAATCTTGGATTGATTTCGTTCTATGAACATGATTCTGGAACTTGTGTTGTAATCCCTTCTACTTAAGTGGTGAGTTTTTGAAACATTACACCTTGTACTTATTGGTTTTCCATGTCGTCTTTTGGATTCCATTTATGAAGAATTGTCGATCTTCACTTCCACTTTTTGCAATTCCTAAACATGTGGATGCAATAACTATGATGTCATCTGGTCGACAACAATGGGTCGACTATATTCAACGTTATTTGGAATGTAACCAACAGTTGAAAAGAGCACCACGTCTACATAACTATTTACATGTGTGTTTGTAGAACCATCATAAATTATTTCATCTTGTATAAGTAGATATTGACTACTTCCTCGACTTTCAACTCCATAAATAAGATCATTAGATTTATCTGGCAAAAGTGGTTGAGAACATTGTGCAAGAACTTTTTCTGTTACACATGTGGGTGTAAATTTTCCTTTCATATTCAAGTAGAGCTAAACAGTGCATGCAAATATCTACAGATAACCACACATGAATATCTTTTACAGTATGCAGCGGAATATAAATCTGAGAAATAAATCACAACGTCACATCACAATATTGACACTATTATTTTGGGTATGGAAACCCCCAGAAAAAACCCAAGATGGGAAAACGGGTGCAGCAGTCAAATATAGATTTTATTATGAGAAAATATAGAACGGTTACAATCACTGCAAATCCACTCAAACTTGGCGAATGTAGTACCAAACAGAATCACTGGGCAAAACCCCAGCTAAAACCTCAGCACCCTCCTGCAAGAGTGTACAGCCTCACACGTGCGGATTCGTACGACTGTACGGCTGCTATAGATAATCCTTACGATCTGTATGACAACTGTACGGAATCCATACGGTCTGGTGCGGCCTCGCTCTGCAGCTCCTGCTTGTCGACATGTGCGGGCTCTGTCCTGCCTGTTAGCACGATGATCCTGCTGCTCACTCCTCCGCCTTCCCAGCTAAATCCTATGTCTAACTTTTTTCTCCCTGACTGTATCATGTCTCTATCAGAATACAAGTGTGTGTGTCCTAATCACCAATTGACCTTTCTTTTATAACTTTATGAAAAGCGAAAACCCTAATTTCACTTTCACTTTATAAAAAATATTTTAATTTATTTTCCAAAGTAAACTTAGTAAAAGTAAATTAAATACAACTGGTGTCCTGATTTAAGTCTTCTGCATGCAAGGACACTTGCATGCAGGAGGACCTTCCTTGTTGTTGTTATTTTAACACTCTTTCTCAACGAGGAAGGATTCGGTAGCAACCCCATCTCATCCCTTAACTTCACAAAACTATGTCTGCAAAGTGCCTTGGTGAAAATGTCCGCTACCTGCCAATCTGTCTATATGTACTCCAATCGAATGGTTCCTCTCTGAACACAAACTCTCAAGAAGTGGTACCTGATGTCTATGTGTTTGCTCCGGTCATGAACACTGGATTCTCAGATAGCCTGATGCCACTCTGATTGTCACAGTGAACTACTGTAGCCTCTAGCTCACACTCGAACAACCCTGGAAGTAACTTCCTCAGCCACATACCCTCACAATCAGCCATGTTGGCTGCCATGTACTCAGCCTCTGCCGAGCTCAATGCTACTGACTTTTGCTTCCTGCTAAATCAAGACACAACCCCTGATCCAATGCTGAAACAGCAAGCTGAAGTACTCTTCCGGTCCTCTACACATCCTGCCCAATCAGCATATGTGAAACCTGCTAACTGTACACTCCCCCTGCACTCATAAACCAATCCATACTCCATTGTACCTCTAATGTAGCGAAGTATGTGCTTTGACGATACAAGGTAGGGTCAAATCCGTCTGACCCTGATGCATCAATCTTCCTCCAGTTGGAAACTAGAGGTATGGCCATAGGCTTGCAGTCCTCCATCCTGAATCTCTTCAAGATCTCTACTACATACTTCCCATGTCTAATGAAGAAGCATCCATCTCTCTGCCAAACCTCCAAGCCCAGAAAGTAATGCATTAACCCAAGGTCTTTCATCTCAAACTCCACTGCAAGGTTGGACTTGTAGTCTCCAATCAACCTCTCATCTCCTGTAGGAAAGAGATAATCCACATATAGGACCGGTATGAGAGGCACCTCACCTGTCAAGAAGTACAAGTTGTGGTCAACCTCACTCTGCTGAAATGCCATCTCCCGTAGATAGTTATCTATCCTCGAGTACCATGCTCGAGGTGCCCTACTTCAACCCATAAAGAGCTCTATGCAGTCTACATACATGTGTCTCCCTATTCTCCACATCAAACCACTCTGGTTGCTCAATATATACCTCCTCCTCTATCACTCCGTTGAGGAAGGAAGTCTTGACGTCCATCTGATGGACTCACCAACCCATCTCAGCTGCTAGTGAGATAAGGGTCTAAATGGAAGAATACCTTGCAATAGGGGCAAAGGTCTCCTCATAGTCAATACCCTCCTTCTGTGAAAACCCCTTTGCCACAAAGCATGCCTTGTCTTTCTCCATGCTTCCATCTGCTGCATGCTTCAACTTGTAGATCCATTTGGATCCCACCACCTTTTTCCCTCCAGGTCTTGGCACAACCTCCCATACCTCGTTTTTCATGATGGAGTCATACTCCTCAACCATAGCCTCCTGCCACTCATCATGTTGTAAATCCTCCTCAAAGCTGGAAGGTTCAGAGTTAATCAACTTTGTCATTAGTGCCATATAACTGAGTCTCACTAGTGGTTTGCTCCTTTTCATGGATCTCAGTGGAGGATCCACCTGCCTGGAATCCTGAACTGTGGACCTGAACCACTTAGGCATTGGCCTAGTGTCAACCTATTGCGGTTGTTGGATATCCGTCTCCTGCCGCAGCTCATCCTCCAAGTCAATGACTGAGGAACCCTGTCCACCTGACTCCCTCTAACTACCAAAAACTATGCCCTGTGTCTGTACCTGTACCTGTACATCTGGCTCCTCCAACTTGACCCCGAATCCTATGTTGGTTGTTGCTTTGTCGTTAAGTCCATAGATCTCCGCAAGGCCCTGTCCCCATCGAACTGGACATCCCTGCTCACAATGATCCTCTTATGAGCAGGAATGTAAACTCGGTATTCCTTCGAAGTCTCGATATAACCAACAAGTAACCCCTTCTCTCTAGAAGGGTCCAGCTTCTTCCTAGTGTCAGCATGAACATGACAATAGCAAACACTGCCAAATATGCAAATGTGACTCACATCTGTCGTAGTGCCTGTGAAGACCTCCTCGGGTGTCTTCCTACCCAAAGCTATGTGGGGATACCTGTTCAGAATGTACACTGCAGTCCTGTATGCCTCGACCCAAAGGAATAGTGGCAATCCCTGATCAAATAGCATGGCCTTGGCTGTTCCTACCATAGTCCTGTTCTTCTGCTCTGCAACTCCATTCTGTTGTGGGGTATGGGGCACAGTGTGCTCCTTCTTGATCCCCTGTGCCGAACAATACTCCATGAACTCATTGGAGGTGTACTCACCCCCGTTGTTTGTCCTCAACATCCGAATCTTATTTCCTGTTTGGTTCTCCACGAGAGTCTTGAACTCTCAGAACCTCTCAAACACCTCTGACTTGGCCTTCAGGAAATAGATCCAGGTTTTCCTGGAATAGTCATTTATGAAGGTTACGTGGTAACTGTAACCACTGAAAGAATGGACATCCGAATGCACCAAGTCCAAAGGCTCTTTAGACTTGTTCTCACTCTGTGGGAAAGGCTTCTTGATGTTCTTCCCCAAAGCACAACCCTTGCAGTGGTTAAGCTTCTCCTCCTATACCTGAGGAACTCCAATGACAGCCTGTCTCAAGTGCCTCAGTGCTCCATCGTGTAAGTGTGCCATCGTCATATGCCACAACTCACCCTCACTGTTGTTACTGCTGCTAACTAGAGCCTTTGCAGGCTCAAAGTGTAGTCTATACACTTTCTCGCTCCTTCTGCCAATCACCCGATCCAAGCTCCTATTTGACCCCTTGGGCCTGATATATACTCTATGGTCTCGAAACTTCACCTGATATCCCTTGTCCTCCAAAGTGGAGACTAATATGAGGCTCTTGGTCAATCCTGGAACATATAACACATCAGCAAAACTGAGGGGTTTTCCAAACTCCCTCTCAAATGAAACAGTGCCAACTCCCTGCGCTTGATACCGCGCATCATCACCCAGCTCAACCTGGATCCCTGTTCCACCCTCCTGCAAGTCTTTGAAGAATCTCTTCTGTCCATTCATGTGACTAGATGCTCCATTGTCGATGTACCATATACTGCTCTCTGTGGTGCTTGCCATGCAAGCTATCAAGCAAAACTCGTCATCGAAGTTCCTGTTGAACTCATCCACCTCTGCAGATCCATCCATAGGAGTGTTACTCTTCTTCTTCCTGTCTGGGCATTGGGAGGCAAAGTGTCCCTGCTTGTGGCAGATAAATCACTTGACCTTTGACACATCAAGGTTCTTCTTACCGTCATTTTTCCTCTTTGCCTTACCCTTGCTCTTCCCTGTAAGGGCTAGAGACTCCTCATCCACAATCTATGGGGCACTGCTGGAAGAGCCTCCACAATCTGTGGGGCCCTTGCAGGTCTCCTCCTGCACAAAGTCATCCCATAGTCTCTGCCAATTAGGGAGCTTCTCCTTAGCCACAACACCTTTGACAAAGGTGTCCCATGGCTTAGAGAAGCCATTGAGGGCTATCCAAACTAGCTCCTCATCCACTGTCTTAGAGCCAACGGCTCCAAGCTCCTCCCTGATCTCTGTGAGCCTTATGAGATAAGGCACCACTCCTTCTCCCTTGGCCATCTTAGTGTTGTGCATCCTCTCTTGCAACATCATCTTCCGATTCTCGTTCTTTCTTTGGTACAGACTGTCCAAAGTCGTCCATATCTCTACTGCGGTTTTCTTACCAAAAAGGTGAGGGACTATATGGTCCTTCACTCCAACCATGATAATCAGCATGGCTCTAGAATCAATCTTCTTCCAAGCTATTAGATCTACCGGATCTGTGGGTGCAACTTTTGTGGAGTCAATGTGCTCCTTTGCATCACTGACGTCCAGGATCCTTGTGATCCTTTCTTTACATGTAGGAAAGTTTTGTGCCCCCTAGAGTCGATCCTCAACTCGCAACTGCACAGCCATACTAAAGTGTACCTATCAAACCCTAGATCTAGAAGTCTAGGTTTGTGTCTTCCTATAGATCTGGCCCTTATCTATCACTGCTACTGCAAATCTCTCAGCTTTAGCTCACCAGAGCTCTGATACCATGTAAATTTTCCTTTAATAGTCAACTAGGGCTAAATAGTGCATGCAAATCTCTACTGATAACCACACATGAATATCTTTTACAATATGCAGTGGAATATAAAACTGAGAAATAAATCATAACATCACATCACAATATTGACACTATTATTTTGGGTATGGAATGTTGATTTTTCTAAGCAGCATCAAGAGTCCTTCTCTTCGAAGAATGGGACCACCTGGTCTGGGACCATGGTCAAGACTCAACCCAGTGTTGGGACCATGATATAGACCTAGATCTGCCCTGGGTAGACTCAACCTTGTGTTGAGTAGACATCTGGTCCAGGACCACGATGTAAACCAGTCTAGGACTGGTAGACTCAGCTTAGTTCTGAGTAGCCATTCTCTTGGAGAATGAAGACACTGTAATCCCTAGACTGGGTCTGGGCATGTGTGTGGCACTTTGACCCTTGATCTATGGCTTGGTGTGCTTCTCCAAGGATTAGCTACCCTTGGTTAAGTTACCCTAGTACCAAATCTAGGTGTCACACAGTGTGTGAGGTAAAAGCATTAATAACTCTCTTGGTTTATGATGATGTACTTTTGAAATCAAAAAGGTACCATAGGTAATGACCACAGGGGCACTTGGAAAACGGTCAAAGTCAAAAGTCAATTTAAATAAAGACTTTTGTACCACAGGAAAAGGACCATAGGTGGAATCAAAAATTAAATAAGGACTTTTGGTAAAAGTCAAAGGAAAAATAAAAGTACCTTTTTTTTTGGTAAAAGTGAAAGTGAAATTAGGAAAAGAATAAAAATATTATTATTTTTATTTTTCCTAATCTTGTCCACTTACAGGTAAACAAAGGCTATAAAAGAAGATCAAGTCTTCTCATTTACAACACGCAAGTTTTTGCTCTCACAGGTGAAGAAGACAATTTCATGTTCAAACCCTCAACTAGGGTTTTATCAGCAAAGTCCATTTTCAGCATTTTTGGACAGCCACCTTCAGCGTTCCATTTTTGTCTTCTTTGGAAGCCTTCTTCATTCATTTGGGCAGATCGGGAGCTAAGATTTATTTGTGGGCAGCCTTTCTTCCATTTTTTTTTGTGGGTAGCCTCCCTCCTCTCTCTCACGGGATGTCCATTTTCTTTCATGTGGTAGCCGTAAGGTTGTTGGGTCTTCCACAGACCCTCAGGACAATCCCTTAGGCCACTGGCCTTTTCTGCCAGCCCTTTCAGGCAACAATAGGACTGCCCAAAAGTTGTCGGGCAGCCATCAGACCACTGGGCAGGGGCAGCACAAGGAACCGTCACATCTGGGCAGAGAATAAAGGTAATCGAGTAGGTAAGAAGACTTCTGGGCAGCCTGTAAATTATTCAGTGCAGTCTGTCACTATTTTTTGGGCAGCTTGTTCTGTACTTCGGGTAGAGTTGATCATTTCTAACAGACTATTTTTTGAGCAGCGTTGATCATTTTTGATAGATCTGGAATTTTGTGGATCTGTGGCTTAAGTTATCAGTCTGTTTTTTTTTACTGATAAAACTTTTACTGTAAAATATGGTTAAATTCCAGATCTGGAATTTGAGGAAGAATTTCTTAAAGCCATCTCATTTACGAGATGAGCTATTAATGCTTTTGGGGTTTTTGTCCTTTGAAGGTTTCCCCAATGAAAAATATTGTGTCCATGTGTGCTGATGTGATGAATGTGTTTTTACTACACTACTGATTTGTTTAAGTAAATCTGCAAATTTTTAAGTTTATGCTATTGCTAAAAATTCAACATGGTATCAGAGCTTAACATGTGATAACACAGTAAAGCGACACTGCTGTTGTTTCTCACTAGATCTTGGAATGAGATTTGCAAATCTAACATTTGGATAAGTGACAGAGATGCCTACCTTTGGTTTCAAACCAGAAGAGAAACTCTTTGGTTTAGCAAACTTCAATTCCTGGAAAGCCAAGTTGACAGCCATTCTTGATGAGAATGACTTGGATGACATTGTTCTTAATGTCACAGAAGAGCCAACTACAAATGTTGGTAGGCTTGCCTACAAGAGGAAGCAGGGTAAGGCTAGAAGAGTTATTTATGATTCTATCAAAGAAGAATTGATGCCTAACATCACATCCTTGAAGACTGCTAAAGAATGCTATGATACATTGGTAAACCTCTGTGAAAAGAAGGCTCCCAATCAAAAGAGAGTCTTGAAGAAGAGGCTACGAACTTTGAAGCTGAGCAAAGATGAAAGTGTTGGTTCCTTCTTCACCAAGATCAAATAGGTAAGAGATCAACTCCTTGCTATTGGTGTTATTGTTGATGATGATGATCTTGTACAAACAGTGGTTGGTCTCCCAAGCTCTTGGGAAACCTTCATGGCATCCATCTATGGACGAGAAAATCAGCCAACCTTTGAAAGGTTTTGGCATGATTGCATACAAGAAGAAGCCAGGAACACCGACAAGGTAATAAAGCAGGATAACCTTGCACTTGCAACAAAGACCAAAAGGTTCAAGAAACCTTTCCCGCAGCAAAAGAAAGGGAAGAAACCTCAGGGTAAGTTTTCTGACATGTCTAAGATTGAATGTTATACTAGTCACAAATTTGGACATTATGCTAGAGACTGCAGGCAGAGCAAGAAGAAACCCAAGAGAAGGTTTCAGGCATCTGCTGCAAAAGCAGAGGAAGAAGAAGATGAAGAACCAAAGAAGAAGAAGAAAATCAAGGCTAATAAAACTGATGAGCCTAGAAGAGAGTACTATTTGATTTCTTGTTGATGCTACAAATTCAGTCATCTCATTTAAGCAGTGTTCCACGGAAACTCGCCCCCCAGGGTCGGGGGCTCGCCCCCCTCGCTCCCCACGCCCCGGGGGCTTGGGGGCTCCTCCAGAAACGTTTCCTCACGCCCCCAAAAATGAGAAACTCCAGGAAACGCAGGAGGGGGCGCGCCTCCTACCTCTGAACGACGCCCCGCTTGTGGGGGGCGCCCACAAGCCCCTCCCCGAAGACGGGGGGCTCCCACACGCCCCCCCACGATTTTGCTTTTTTTAATTTTTTAAATTTCAAATTTAATAAAATACAAAAAAAAAAAAAAATGCATAAATGATAAAGTAAACCCTAAATTTTACTCTTACCTACATCGTGACTCATTTATTCTCTCATTTCCGTTGCCGTGAAGCAGTGAGGCTGCCGCGTGAGTGTTGAGCTCGTGTTGACTGTTGAGTCATATGACCGCGTGAGTTTGCAGGAGTGGACTCTGGAGTGTTGCATTTTGCAGGAGTGTTGCAGTTTGCAGGAGTGGAGAGAAGAGGAGCTCGTGGTCGCCGGCTTGAAGCCTGAAGGAGCTCGTGGGTCGCCGGCATCTGCTTGCTCACCATTAATCGACTGTAAGTTGTTAATGCCTTATGGCTTATTGACTTAGCGCTAAGAAAAGATTCCCCCAGCCTCCTATAAGCCCCTTTTATTATAATACATTATACATATGCTATGGCAGAGAAAACTTAAAAGTGAAGAGCAAGGGGCTGCTATGCCTACAAATACACAGAAAATTTTAATAAATGAACCAGCAGCATGCTCCGAATAATGAGAAAACTGCCCAGGATCAATTCTGAAAGTCATTCCAGGCCGTGAACTCAGCTCCAACAAATATGGGCATGTTTTCATCAGACTGAATGAAAATAAGTTAAATAACAGCCTATTTGGTAGCAGTGGTTTGTTACTGAGAATAATGTAGCACTCGTAAAGAGGTTAATAATAATAACTCTTCTAAAGAATTCTGGAAAATTATTACAACAATAACATTAATTCTGGAAATTTCATTGGCCTCTAACATTTAATTTTTCAGATTTTTTGAACTATAAATTTCTACAAATTAATTTTGGGTTGAAATCTGAAAATTCTCCTAGTATCTTGTTTATTTCTTGGCTGGAAATACACTAAGACAACAAGCTTTTAATTCTGGAATTTTCACTCTGGTTAATAATAAGTCTTCACTTGTTTAAAGTTATTAGTAAAATCCCAGGAACAATGATCAAATTGCTGGTGGCATACCCACTAAATATTAAATTCCCAGGACATATCTGCATCTCTCTGAGTGAGTGCAGGTGCTGTGGCAGCCCCATATGTAAAACACAGCAGATACTCTCAATTTTAAACACATCAAATTGTTAGCCAAAGTGACTTTTCTAAGCACTGGAAATTTTCTGAGTTCAATGTTTTATTGGATCTTTATAAACAGCAAGATATGTTAGTATTCTGGTTTGATTAAAATTATTTTAAATTTATGCTTTCAAAGATGCTCTGAAGAAGACAAAATGCCAAACCACAGTTGCTCAGATAGATCATAGGTTAGTCTTAAATTATAATTTATCAGCTGCAGAATGAATAGTGCAAATTTGAAATTTCAAATTTGAAGCTTGCTGAAGCCAGAGAGGATCTCGCTGGTAGTTTCATTCATATAAAAAAAATCTAAATGTTCATTGTTTTGTTGTAGCAGGTTGCCAAACCAGCAATATGAGCAACTCTAGCAATGGCAACAGTAGTGGCAGCAATGAAAGTGACTCTGAATTTCAGGCAGGGGGTGACTCTAGTGTTGGATTTGGGACAGAGATTGGAAGTGGGAGTGGGAATCCCTCATCAACTAGGTCAAATCAGAATGAAGGAGAAGGTAATGCTGATCTCAACCCATCAAAATCATTGGCTCATTATGCAAAGGGGACATTTGATCCCAAGAAACCACTTTTGCTATATGCAAGCCTAGTAGATGCTCCTTCAAACAACCAAAGAGGAAAGAGAAGTGGTGGTGGATCACGTCATTGGGTATGCAATGTTTGTGGCCATACTTGGGTTGGGAGTTATAGTCGGGTTAGACAACACCTTTTAAGCATTGGTGGCAAAGGGGTTTCTGTGTGTGCGAAGCTAACCTTGTTGCAAAGAAATGAGCTTATGAGGTTGCAAATAGCAGCAGATGCTAAGGGCACATTCTCTAGCCAAAATGTAGCATCAACAGAAGATCGCAATGCAAGTTCTAAAAGGAAAACTAACCCATCTACTCGTATGCCTCCACCATCTATTGATACATCTTCATCAAAAAAGAAGGTTTCTCGTTCTTGTGCTATAGGGCCAACCATTACAAAGATGTATGGCAAGCTTAAAAGTGAAGATACAGATGATGCCATTGGCAAATTCCTTTTTGCCAATGGCATTCCTTTCCATGTTACTCGTTCTCCTTATTATGAGGAGATGGTTCGTTCTATTGCATCATCGGGACCCTCATATGTGCCCCCAGGTGAGCACAAGGTGAGGACAGTGATTTTAGAGAGGCAGGTGTCCAATATTACCGTGCAGAAAGAGCAGATGAAAGAGGTATGGGTGAGGTCAGGTTGCTCTATTGTTATGGATGGGTGGACAGACATTACCAAACGCCCACTTATTAACATCATAGTTACATGCGTAGATGGGCCATTCTTTCTCAGAGCTATTGATTGTTCTGGAAAGCGCAAAGATGCAGCTTTTCAATTTGAGCTTCTTCGGGATGCTATTGAGGAGGTTGGGCCTGAGAATGTTGTGCAGGTTGTGACAGATGCAACAGCAGTGTGCAGATCAGCTGGTTTACTAGTTCAGAGCACGTATAGGCATATATTTTGGACCCCTTGTTGTGTGCATGCTCTCAACAATGCCCTGAAAGACATTGGAAAAATTGATTGGGTAACCACCTTGGTATCGGCTGCAAGGGATGTGCAGATGTTTATCTGCAACCACCACACCTCCTTAGCCATGTATAGGGCTCACGCGAGGAAGGAATTCCTCAAGCCCACAGATACTAGATATGCCAGCTATTTTCTCTTATTGGAGAGGATGTTGGAGATACAGCCAGCATTGCAGGCCATGGTTGTGACTCCAGATTGGAACAGGTGGACAGAGTCCAAGACAGAGGAGGGGAAGAGGATCAAGCTTCAAATATTAGATAACGATTGGTGGGTAGATTGTAGTTATTTGGTCTCATTCTTGCGCCCTATAGTTGAGGTTGACACTGATTCTCCTAGTCTTGGAGAAATCTATGAGACTTTTGACAGCATGTTGGGCAAGGTAAGGGAAGCTATTCACCAGAAAGAGCCCTCCTTGGAGTTCTACACGAACCAAATTCGACCCATTATTCAGCGTAGGTGGGACCGAATGAACACACCTTTGCAAATGGCAGCTTATGCACTAAACCCAAAATGGTTCATTTCTAGGCCTGGTAGAATTGCTCCCATTCAGGATCCGGAGATCAAGAAGGGCTTTCGAACTGCCATTGCAAAGATGTACAGTGAAGAGGAGGGGCAAACACTTCGGAGACAGTGGATTCAGTTTGCAGGTCTCAAAGGTCCCTTCAACAAGCCTGATGCCAAGGCAAACCGTGCCGACTTAGGCCAGGATGACCCCATTGGTTGGTGGGACATGCATGGGGATGAGGCTCCAGAGATCCAACATCTTGCTATTCGTTTGTTGTCTCATATTACTAGTTCCTCTGCAGCTGAGAGGAATTGGTCCACCTATAGCTTCATTCACTCTATCAAGAGGAATAGACTTACCTTTAGGAGAGCTGAGAAGCTAGTTGCAGTGCACAGTGCCCTTCGTCTTGCACACAGAAAGACACCAGAGTATCGGATGGGACCTGCTGTACGATGGGATGTGGATCCAGAGGACGAGGCACAGATAGATGAGGAGGATGGAGCGGATGAGATGCTACATGGTTTGGTTGGTGTGCCATTGGTTACTCCTGAGAGTGACTCAGATACAGATGATGACATTCCCATTGATGGTCCCAATGCCTTCATGCAGCAGATGGATGCAGAGGACCAATCAATGGAGTTGACTCCTTGATGCTTGTTTTGTTATGATTTCTTTTAGCTACTTTTAAGTTTTAGTTATCAGTGTCCATTGTTACTTGTTACTATGTTAGTTAAAGACTTAAAGTTTTACTCTTGACTCTAAATATTGATCAGTGATCACTAATGACAGAGTCTTTGACTCTTTCCTATGGCTATTTTAAATTTTTGTCTTTTTGAGCAATCTTAGTTTAGTAATTTAGTATTGTCTATTGATGTTTCACTGTTTTAGTCTCTATTTCTGTTTCAAACTTAGTATTTAAAAATTAAAATGCATGCTATATATTATAATTTATATCATTGATTCAAGTTTTCAATTAGAATTTAGAATGGCTGAGATTTAAAATTTAAATTTGAAATATGAATATCAAGGTTGAAAGGACAAAAAGTTTACATACAGCCTGATAGCTTACATTTAATGCATAAAGGTTGATGGTGAAATTGGTTGAAGGTGTAAGTAATATTGTTAATCATGTTCTTATCTCTTTGATTGATTTACTACTGTTATACATTGGTCTTGGAACAACTGTCATACTTCTGTTAATGCCCTCTCCCTTGGCTTGGCATCACCCTGTGGTCACCCTTAACATCGGTCCTGCGTCATCACAGTCCCTTGTGGGCCATGGGTTGCCTTGGAGAAGCCTACAGTGGCTTACATTGATAGGCTGCAATAAATTTCAGCATGTTTGAAGCCTTCAACAGCCTCACTCCTAATACACTCTTCAACCTGCAAACACTCACAAACACATTAAAAGTTGGTTATAAGGTTAGCTTTTTATTAGTGTGGTTTGTTATTAAATGAAGGACTGATTTTAACCTTGTTTGCACACATATATCAGACTGTACATACAGACATTGTTTGGGATATGATTATAGTTTAAACTCCAATTATTGTTATACTTTTGCTAATACTCTATGGCTAATCGTAAATGATCATTTTGTTTCAGACCTTGTTTGCAAGCATACTTGCTGTTGCTGTTTTGTTTTCATAATCAGCCTATATTTATAAATTAATTGTACAATTTGAAAATGTTCATGATGCAGAATCAGTAATCAATGAATCAATGAATCATTGAATTGTCACTTGTGTATGTTTGTAACATGCTTGTTAGATTATCATTAAATTGCTAGTTTTAAAATTTTAATTTACATTGTTAGGATTTATGATATTTATTATCTAGCATTTATAATTTATTTTTTTTTAATTTATATATATTTTTTTAATTTTTATGACCTCGACGCCCCCCCACCCCCCGCCCCCCTCGAATTTCCCTAGAATTTGGGGGTAGCCTCCACACGCCCCCAATGTGCGTTTCCCCGCTCCCACGCCCCCCCGTCCCGGAAACTTGGTGGAACACTGCATTTAAGGGATGAATTACTAATGCTTTTGGGGTTTTTGTCCTTTAAAGGTTTCCCCGTGAAAACATCTAGTGTTCATTTGTGTTGATACTTGATTATCTACTACACTTGTCTTATTGGTATCTATCTTACAGTCTACAAAATTAAAGAATATATGCACATGCTACAATTGAGACTAGATCGAATCCAGTGGACCCACATTAATGATTATACAAACAGTTGATTGGCTCGTTGATATATCTGATACATTCAAGGCCAGAGATTTGCTATGCAATTAGCATTTTGAGTCAATTCATGATTGATCCTAGACACAGACACTGGGTTGCAGGTAAGCATATTTTGAGATACCTCCATTGTACAGTTGCTTACGGACTCAGGTATGCCTCCAATGGAGAAGTGTTATTGCTTGGATATACTGATTCTGATTGGGGTGGCAACATTGTTGATCAGAAAAGCACTTTGGGTTACTGTTTCAGTTTGGGTTTTGCTATGATTTCTTGGTCTAGTAGGAAGCAGGGTTCAGTTGTCCAGAGTACCGTAAATGCTAAATACATTACTGCTAGTACTGCTTGCAAAGAAGCAGTGTGGCTAAGAAAGCTACTTTGAGGATTGTTCGATGAAAAGCTGGAGCCTACAGTGATCAGGTGTGACAACTAGAGTTGTATAAAGCTTTCTGAAAATCCTGTGTTTCATGACAAGTCGAAACACATAGAAATGAAGTATCACTTTATTCGAGACAAGGTCCACAAAGGTATTGTAAAACTTCAGTACATAGCTACTGATGAGCAGATTGCAAATGTGATGACAAAGCCTCTATCTGTGACGAAGTTCAAACACTTCCGAGATAAGCTTGGTATGGCAAAGAATGTCTCCCTCCCTGAGAGAGAGTGTTGAATGTACAACATTAGGAGTCATTCTCCAGGAGACTTGTATTGTATCAAGTTTGGAACTTGTGTTGTATCAAGTTCAGAAACTTGTCTTGTATCAAGTTAAGGGACTTGTGTTGTATCAAGTCAGGAACTTGTGTTGTTTCAAGTTAAGGGACTTGTGTTGTATCAAGTCGAGAACTTGTGTTGTATTAAGTTAAGGAAGCTTGTGTTGTGTCAAGCTAGGACATTGTGTTGTATCAAGTCCTATTCATGAAAGATGTTTGCGGTTTGTACTGTGATCTTGTGTTGTATCAAGATCGGGATCTTGTGTTGTATCAAGATTGATCTTCTGTTGTATCAAGAATATAGACTTGTGTTGTATCAAATCATGTGGATATGCTATGTGATATATTGCTAGTCATGGTCACTAGATGCTATAAGTCTCCTTTAGGGATTAGCTACCCCTAGAGTGAATTACTTTAGCATATGACTATCTGACCCGGGGTAATAAATATGATCATTAGTATGGAACAATTCTTCTGAGTATGATATTCTAAGATAGTTAATTAAATAATAAATATATGGACCATGCAATATTTAATTAATAATAAATGAGATAGCATAGAGAAAGACTAAGGATTCGAATTGCCCATGTCAAACCTTCAGTGAACTCGAATTGCAAAGACATCAGTTATGTCTGAGTTGTGGAAAAACAAGTTTCAGTTAATTAAGGAATCTACTCCTTGATTTATGCAAAGTGTTTGTTCATGGGTGGCACTGATTGTGAAGCATTAAAGATATTCAGTTAAACTCCTAACTAATGGACAAGCAGTCAGTTGATGATTGAGTTCAGTTCAAATAGTTCACATTCAGTTAAAGACAATTAACAATCGATGAAAGAAGGAAGGCACATATCTTTTGCATGAAGAGAATTCTGAGGTGACAACTGAGCACCAAGTCAAGGAAGGCACAAAAAGGTTAATATATGAACAATGCACATAGTGCACACAGTGTTCATAGTGCACAAAAGCATGCAACCATTCGCTACCTCTCATTGTATGACTGAATAAGCTTGTTATTAAAGTGTTATGCACTTGGCAAGGCTGAGACAGTGTTCTTAGAGATCTATTCTCTATTGCTATCTCTTATCAGGCAATCTACTCATGTTTTGGAAATCATTCTCTGCAATTATCTATCATACTCAAAGGATTGTTGGGTTTTTCATCCTCCGGATTTGGAGGGTTTTCCTAGGGTACATCTTGTGTCTTATGTGATTGAATTGTTTATGAGATTAACAGATGTTGTGATTTTTCATTAAAGAAAAGTTTTAAAGTTCAAGCATCTTCAATTTTTGCTCAAACATTGACAGAATCTTATAATTCTGTAATAGTTTGGGAATAAGAGTCAAGAACTCATTGGTATATCATGAGGTAGAGGACCTACTGTGAATTCTCCAACAAACCCTATCCAATAAACAAGCTGAAATTAGGAGCACCACAAAAGACTTCAAGAGATTGCAACACAAGTAAAGCAAAATGGTGTAGGTGGCCTTAGGCAAAAGAATGATTAAATACACTGGAATATGATGATTGTACAAAATAGGGATGTGATGTATTTATACCACTCCTACTAAGGTTAACGCACTAACCCCAAGGAGAAGGCTAGGCTGAGCTTACAGTAAATTACAATAAAGTATAATAAAGACTTATAAGGGTGTACCTATCCTCTACTACTTATAGGTTGGCTCATTAAGAGCCTCAACTACCCACAAAGTAGGCTAGCACCCGCAAGTGAAGCATAGGAAAAAAGTCTCAACACCCCCCTTAAGTTGAACAAGGGGACACGGAGATTGCATTACATAATCCCACCATATCATCAGTCTGCCATATCAACATCAGTATGAAAATACCGAACTTTCCATATCAACATCAGTATAAAAACACTGAACTTGCCACATCTACATCAGTATGAAAATACTGAACTTGCCACTTCAACATCAGTATGAAAATACTGAACTTGCCACATAACACCAGTATGAAAATACTGAACCTGCCATATCATCAGTATGTCATATCAACATCAGTATGAAAATATTGAACTTGTCACTTCATCATCGGTATGAAAATACTGAACTTGCCACATCTATATCAGTATGAAAATACTGAACTTGCCACATCTACATCAGTATGAAAATACTGAACCAGCTACATCAGTATAGGAATACTAAAACGATCTCATCAACCTCACAACAATCATCAGTATGAAAATACTGAAACCACTACATCAACATCTTCTTTGACTTACTAACCCTTTCGGGCCAACAAGCCTAGTCAGACAGATTGATCTCCCTAGAGACCAAACAAGCCTTATCTAGCTTACTAACCCTTCTGGTTCAACAAGCCTAGCCAGACATTCCAAACCACTTCTTGCCCTCTTACCATCTTGGAACAGCTCCTTGGTGAGTTCTATGGTAGATCCATCCGAGCATTTTGTCTAACTTACTAACCCTTTCAAGTCAACAAGCCTAGTTAGACAGGTCGATCTTCCTGGGGACCAACAAGCCCTGCCTGGCTTACTAACCCTCTTGGGCTAAACAAGCCTAGCCAGACATACTAATCCCCCTAGGATCAACAGGCCTCGTCTGACTTACTAACTCTTTTGGGTCAACAAGCCTAGCCAGACTTACACTACTCTAGGCTGAGCTACGATCATTGCATCCTACTACCATCTTCTTCGCTCCCCTTTCGAGGGAGGTCTTTTCGGACTACGCCAAGCTTGTCTTGAAATTATTTAAACTTTACACGAGATAGAGGCTTAGTCAACACATCTGCCACATATTCCTCTGTAGGAACATACTTGAGCTTTACAGCTCCCTTCTGCAACTTGTTATTTATCATTCTCCTATTGTACATCCGCAACTGCATCGTACATCCACAACTTGCATCATTCTTCTTTTGTGCATATGCAACTGTGTCATTCTTCTCTTGTATCATTATCCTCTTGTACATCTGCAAACTTGCATCATTTCTTCTCTTGTAGGTGATTGCATACAATCCTTCCTACAAGTCAAATACAATTGTATGATTAGAAACATTTCATAACATTTTCATAATGACAAATTCTTATGCATAAAGATATATGTCATATAATCATGCAACTATTTTTGCTAATGCAACAATCATCTATATGCCGTATACATACGTTAACTTTCTAGATGCCTTCCATCTTGTCAAGACATTATGTCAGCAAGGATGTTTCATTATAGATAAGTAGCAATAGAATGTTGTACAAGGACATAAGCCACTTACCCATCACCTGCATATTAGTAGTAAACTACAAATACATTTCCTAAATCTAGAAACATATCTATGTACACATCTGAACAACTACATATATAGGAAATGACAATTCAAATACTTATCTTTGTTTGTTTGGTAGACTCCATCTTGATCTTTGTCTTCTTGAGTTACTGGAGTCTCTGCCAATGTGTTCAACTTCATCGTCTGATTCTGAGGACCTGTTCCTCTCTTGCTCATGATCGGAAATACTGAGCAAATCTTCCTACACCACAGATCACATAGAAATGTGTATTGGTGTTGAATCTGTGTGTCCTACCAATGTGTTATCACCTGCCTTGTAGTTTCCTGCTTACGGTGGATCCAGAATGGATGGTAGAGGGGCAAGCAACTAAGGGGTGGAACCACAACTGCCTAGACTCCCAAATGGATGGTTGTCATGCCAATCAAGGCAGCCTTCACTTTAGGTTATCCTAGTCCAGGACAACAATGGGGGAGACGCGGATCTGCTCCCGACATGAGAGATCGAACCTAGACACCAGAAGAAGATCAGATGGGGCTTCAAGGTACTTAAGGTGTGTTGCCCACCTATTTCGACTAGGTGGCAACTCCATGTGCACGAAGATGTACATATTTGTACAAATTGTACCTTGGAAAAATCTGAGAATTTTTCACTTCTGCAGGGCAATTGCCCCTTTGTAAAACGAAATGTCCGCTCCCCTACGTGGGAAAATTAATGTAATCATATGTGCTAGTGTGGGTCATATGATATGGATGCCACACCATGGAACTGGTTGTTAGGGAAGTCCCTTCATCGAGTGTTTTTTCCCTTTCCAATTAATCTTGTTGAGTAAACGACTTTAATTGGTTTGGTTTTTCACTCAAAATCCTCCAAAGTGGTGACGGGCGTTCTACCAGTCAAGTCCATGAGGTGGCTAAGGGTTCAAAATGTTATTCATGACCAGGCTAGACATTTGTATAGAGTCTTGCGAAGTTTCATTATGTTGTTGTATTTTTATTTATTTTTTCGAGTTAATTAATTTCACCCCTCGATGGTTAATTAACTCAGTTTTGATGTAATAATGTAATTGCTCAAGCATGGCATTTTGCAATAGGGGCTATGAATGCAAGGTAAAATTGCTATGAAACCCCCTAAGCCACTGCTTCGAGTCCCATGTCTTTCTGATAAGTGGTTGAAGAGATAAACCAATTTTGATCAGGAGGGGTCTATCTCCCCTAGGGAATTAATTAATTTCCCTAAGTCAAAAATTCATATTATTTGATTTTGAAGGAAAAAATCAAATAATGCCATGGTAATTTTGTTTGGGGGTTGTTAAGCCTAGGAAAAATTTATTCCAAATTTTTCCACCCCCCCATGGCCAAGATATAATTTTTTCAAGTTATTTTTAATTTTTCCTAAGTCAATATTGGGAAAATTTAAAAATTAAATTGAAAATTTTAAATCTAAGGTGAAATAAGTTTTTAGCCTAAGTCTAAAGTTTGAATGATTATTTTGGAGAAAAAGGCTAGGGTCAAAGCCAAATGTAGAGGGGCGCTAGCCTTGGGAGCCAAGTCAATGTAAAAAACCCTCTCTAAATACCACGTCCAAGTTTAAAAAACCTCCACTAGTGGGGGCGCTAAAGATAGAGGTGATTTAAACCCCCAATATAGAGGAGGCGCTACCAAAAGTGGGGCACTATATTATAGTGGAGGGCGTCATATAATAAAAGGCCACCAAATATGGAGGACGCCCACATTAAAAGGAGAAAGGGCGCTATGATATGGAGGACGTTTAGCCAAATATGGAGGGGCGCCACCAAGTTAAAGTGGGGCGCATGCATTAGAAGAGGGCGCTATGATATGGAGGATGTTTAGCCAAATATGGAGGGGCACCACCAAGTTAAAGTGGGGCGCATGCATTAGAAGAGGGCGCTACCAAATATGGTAGAGGTTCCATTTTAAAGGAAGACGCCCCAAGTTTAGTGGGGCGCTATATGATATAGAGGGTGCTACCACCATATTTAGAGACGTCAAGCCACTAAAGAATGGCGCATTTTTGGAGGAGTCAAAGCCAAATGTAGAGGGGCGCCTACCTTGGGCCCACGTTTTTAACCCAAAAGAGATCTAAAGGTGGACTTTTAGTCAAAACCCTGGATCTAAGGGTGAATATTGCTGAGACATGGATCAAGCTCCTAAGCCATTGATTGAAATAATCTAAGGGTGGAGATTGATTGAGAAGAATGTAAAGTCAAATACCTAGATCTAGTGGTGGAGATTTAACCTAGATCTAGATCTAATCTCAGCCATTGATCTTCAAGGGGTTGGGGTCTTCCTCAACTATATAATGAGGGTCTCACTCTCTCATTTCACAGGATCTCTCATGCTATTGTTATGCTGCCGGAATATTTCTCCACTCTTCTCTCAAGCTCTTGTGTTATTGTAATCTTCTTGCCCTAGTTGGGCCATTTAATCAAGTAAATCTTTGGAGGAAGTCTTGGTGTCTACATTTCATGCTTCTTGTGTAAGGTAACTTGCTTCATTTTTATTTGATTTTGCATTTTGTATTAGCTGAGATAGCTCTCCACAAAGTATTTTGTGGAGAGACTTGTAGGTAGAAGTATTTCTATCTGCATTTGTGAGTAGATTAGTAAGATCCTACAAAGTATTTTGTAGAATTTATTTGTATGCTCACCTCTTGGCTTACATTTTGCAGATCTCATAAGTTTGTTTGCAGGGATCTAAAGCAAAGGAGTACATTTTCCATTGGTTTAAAAAACTCTGTTTTCATTTTCGCACTTTTGGAAAAAGGGGTTTTAAAACTCAGTTTTTGTCACTGTATAGTGATAAAAACCTTGGTTTTAAGGCCCCAACCCTTAGTATATTAATTAAATACTTCAGATCTATTGTTTTAACAGCATTTAGGTGGCTGGAAACTCAGTTTTCAGCCCTCTAAACATCAAATTTCAATTCGGCCATTTTCTGTTTTCCTTCATAAAACTGGGTTTTATTCACTGTATAGTGAATATAACCCTTGTTTTAGGGCCCCAACCCATATTATATTAGTAATAGGCTTTAAATCTGCTGTTTACATGTTATTTCAGCCCTCTAAACATTCATTTTCAGCCATTAAAATTTATGTTTTCCATTTTTTTAAAGTTCAGATTTTTCTGTAAAATTTCTAGGTTTTACACTAAATTTTTCTAACTTTATGTTCAGTTTTTCTGAAGTAATTTCCAGCAAGTAAGTTGCTGATTTTTTGCAGGTTTTGTGTACAGAAAGAAGGGGTTATGCTGCCCTAAATTGCCCAGAAAAACCCAGCTAAAGTTTGGTCCAAAAGAGGCCCTAAACTACACTTCCTCTCTCTCTTTTTTTCTGATATTTGTAAACCCCAATGAGAAGTTCTCTTGGGGTACTCTGCAAAGTTTAATAAGCACTTGTAATATATATGTAAATAGATTAGGAAGTAGAGTAGATTTCTGTTTATACAAGTTTTTCTGTTTACCCACCTATCTTTGTGACAGACCACCATCTCTATCATAAAGATTGTTGTGAGGTTAGGATTTGCTAAGTTTCATTTTCTGTTCACCCACCTATCTCTGTTACAGACCACCATCTCTGTAACAGAGATTGTTGTGAGGTTAATATAGTCTGTTTTATTTTTCCTGTTTACCCACCTATCTTTGTGACAGACCACTATCTCTGTCACAAAGATTGCTGTGCGGTTAGGCATTGCTTTAGCTAGTTACAGTTTTCTTTCAAGTTCAGTAATCTTTAATTTTCTGTTAAAGGAAGTAACCATACAACCCATCTATCTTGCGTATCCTCTATCCACTTGTCATCTCCCTTCAGGGACTTCAAGTTGGATATGAAAAGCAGGAGAAGTGGGGGCTTAGGTAATTAAAGCAACACTTTTATTTTCCTGCTACAATCTTCACATTTAAATTTTCAGTCCAAGATCGAATACCAGCACCTCCCATAAGGGATATCGCTTGGTTGATCTTGTTGACAGCCTAAAATTTACCTTGCAGGTTAACCACCAAGATTAAAATTAACCCTTAAAACTTACCAACAACAACTTCTCTATTTCCTGCTCCTCTACTCGGTTATCACCCTTCGGGGTACTCGCGAGATACGACAAGGGATAGAGAAGTCTTAGTTTAATAGGCATCCATCTACCTGTTTTTCCAGTTAATTAAAAACAGTGCCCTCGGAGGCGACTTGGGGTAGTAGACCGTGGGGGGTCTCTAGGCGCTTTGACGTCCCCCTTGTTGAGCACCAGGGCATTGGGGTTTGACCTGTGAGCTACGGGTGGGCTTTGCTCCCACTTTGTTGAGCGCAACAGCATTCTCTCTTTGACTGGAGAAGTACTAGATCGGGGTAGTCACACCACCGGTTCTAAAACTAAATTTCAAGAGGAAAAACCTTAATAAAATTTACCTAAAATAAACCAAGAGACATTGCAAAACCGGTTCTATAACACCTTTACTCCAGCATTGCACTCCCACACTTTACTTTCAGTTTCATTTACTTTCAGTTCTGCAATGGTTTATGTGGTGAATGCTTAACATTTGTTTAACTGCTTCAAGTAATACAACTTAAAGTCTTTTCATTTTTCATTTACTGAATTTCATTTAAGGTATTTTCCTTGTGCTATCTCTTGTAAATCTGAACTGTAACTATCTTACTTGTTTATTTGTTTATATTGATAAATTTAATTCATCTACGCATTGCTTAGATACCTTGATTTGTTATCGTTTGTAACTTGTAATATTTTGACTCCATTTAATCTAGGCACTGGTCTTGTGATTTTGTAATCTTAGTAAAAGATCCCTTTAACTAATAGTTAATAAATCTAGAACTTATTTTCCTGTAAGGACTACCCCCCTTGGCTCTGTTGGGATCTAGCCTAAATGGAGGAGTTGTGGACTATGGTGACAGTGGTCCCCAGCTCTAACTTGCCCCCAAGGACACACAAAGCGGGTTGGAGACTTCCCCGTGTCTTAAAGTGTTTATTAGGCGGCAACAACGTGCAAGGTGAATGGAAACCCTAGCTCTAGGGTTTAGGTAGTAGCAATTGTCTTGGGAAACGTAACTATGACAGGGCGAGCACGAATAGAGTTGGGACTATCCAGTACCTAGAAATCAAACTCAGCAAAAGGTGTTTGAGCTATCAGTGAATGTTGGTAGATGGAAAAGGCTAAGAGCCTAAGGGCAGCGCTAGCTTGGAGATCAGTGCTTTGTATGCATTGAGCAATGGAGTCAACAGTAAGACAACGTTTCAGGAAACCCACTTGGGAAACACCTTGATCTATGAACCCAGAAAACAATTGGTCCGGAAAATCCAAGGTACAGGAAACCCAGCTCAGCAGATAGCTAGCGCTAGGGCCTAAGAAGATAAATATGAAGCTTTAGGGGGCACCGGAAGGCTGATGGCTCAACGTTGAGGATGAGAAGAGATCACGGAGACCTGATCTACAAGCCCAAATCAGGAAAACAGCAGGAAAATTAAATCTAGAAAACAAAATCTGATGATGGGGCTAGGCTGAAAACTGATTTTTTCAGATCTAGGGCGAACCGGGATGAATTAGCACAGCGTTGAGGGTGTTCTGGGATGCTTGGGACCCAATCTATCAGCCTATCATGTCAGATTTCAGAAAAACCTACTTCTGGAAAAGGCCAATTTTCAGTGAGGGCGTTAGGGCAGTTTCAGCCTATTTTTCAGATCTGGGTCAAACTGTTGAGCCTCTTGATAGCATTCGGGTTGATTTGGATTGCCCAAGACCCGATCTATCCGTCTGTGAAGTCAGAAATCAGAAAAAACTCAAAACCCTAGCAGGTCAATTTTTTCAGTGGGGGGTTATGCAGTTTTCTGCTAAAAAATCAAATCTAGGTCAATCTATGAGGAATTTGACCAGCGTTTCAGTTGATTTAGTTAGGGGGAGGCCCGATCTATGAAACCCAGAAATGGTTTGGCAAAATATTGGATAGTTCCCTGATTATTCGATTTTTTAGGTTTTTATGGTTTAGGAGTTTTCAGAAAAATAGTTAAATTTCAGCAAGGTACAATGGAATAAGATAAGAAAAGAAGAAACTACCTGTGGATCTTACCTAGATAAGCTTATAGAAGTCTGTAGCAGTGACGATCCTAGCTATCCCGATCAATCCTCAAAGATCCCCGTGATTTCTATGGCATATGCAAGCTCCAAGCCATCAAAGCGCCCCCTACCCTGCATGAGCAAACGTCGACCATATCAGATTTGCACATACAAAATAAAGAAACTGAATGCTATAAGACAGTAAAATGAAGTAATCATAGATCGCAATGAAACTAATGAAAACCCCCTAATCCAAGACGAAGAGAACCGAGCAAGTTGAGGTCCCCTTACAAAAACGCTCCAGCCAAAATGCCCTCTTGTAGACAAAACAATGATAGCCACAAAAAAAAAAAGATCTCACGAGAATTTCCACGATGCTAGTAAGCTGAAGACAAGCTAATCACCATTTGAGCACATCAGATGCAAAGCAAATCCAGAAAAATTTCCACAGAAAAAGTCTTTCTATTATTCAGATCCAAGAGCCAAAGACCCCTTATAAATGAGAAGCTCTCTCCTTTAAATAAAAATGAGAGAACCTCAATCATAACCAAATCCTAACCACTTTCAAAACGAGTGGCTAAGATTAAAAGATACAATGTTCTAATCAATGGTTGAGATGAGCTCAACATACAATACATGGATCAATATAATTATAATTTACCAAAGTGGACTTAAACCACCCAAATAAAGGTAACCCACTCAACAAGAAATAAATGAAAGCACATGGTGGGTCCAAGGAGTGTTTGACTAACTCCGTTTGGGTGTCCCCATGGCACAATAAATAATATAACAATTTAAAATTTTGACTTTTGTGCCTCCTTGAGGAAATCGTGGGTCTCCCAAAAAGCTCCAGAAAATATATAAAATTTGCCCAAAAATAGGTGTGAGCCCCTTAAAATGCTGAAACTGCTAGAGAAGGTGTGGAAGACATCACTCTCATCATTGTGACTCACCCCATGCCATTTCTTTGCCTCAGTAGCCCAAATCGATTTCTTCAATAGCCATTTGATCATTTTTTAATCTGCCTCGGGAAACGTGATACTGCTAAAACACCCTCCTAGGGTGCCTGCGTTGTCAAATTGAGCCCTCCAAGATCTCTGGGATGGGGGTACAATGGTACAAACAAGTGGCTGCACCCCCCTATGCCCATACAACGCCCTAGGAGATCCCACTGAAACATCTCCCTGCTCAAACAAATCAATCTGTGAAGAAAAACTGCATCAAAAAAGCAGAATAAGCCTGATCACATCTGTAAGTGCCCAAAACTGAAAATAAACTGTCTCATTGGACTCAGAGAGTCCCAATCCATCAAAGGTGTATACTCATACCCCTCATAGGTCTCTGTCTGATCATCAATCATAACCAATAAACAATATAACCATCTGTAAATAATCAGACACCAATAATAACTCAGAATAGATCAATCTACTA